>CAJQZN010032900.1:0-16044 GCA_907164685.1 Colias eurytheme
CTCGATTTTTTCCCCTTGTCCCCATGATTTTTGTACGGCGTTGCGGAATAATGGATTAAAAGCAGTATAGCAATAGTATGACACAGATGCCGTACATGGTCAAATGACCAAATTTACCCCCGGTAACTCTCGGAAATTAAATTAAAATTCCGACTTGGTGGACCAACATTTTTGTACGGCACTGAGCGGTTTCTTATTATTTTTAATGGATCTATCGATGGTTATGAATGCCGTACAAAAATATATGACCAAAATTTACCGAGTCTACCTGTACTTTTCAATTCTCATCTGCACTCAGTTGGACAGCTTACAAGTGACGGCATAGTGATGAATCTTATTATTTTTTGCTCTTCTTTCGTACTAGATATGTCCCGTGGTGGTTCATTTGACCCATATTTTTTTCATATGTGGGCTTGTAGTCTACTATAAATTCAGGTCATATCGACTACAATGAATACTTTGGCACGAGACAAAGCTGTTTATCTTCATCATGCCCTTTGTAATACGAGAATTACTCGTTGCGGTGTTAAAATTTCACAAAGCTGGCGCTCAGCCAGATAGTTCATTTACCGCGGCTGATCTTCCTGATGCACTTTTGGTGTGTTATTCCTGTATTAGCGAGTACATCGGTTTTAATGACGTGTTGCTAAACGAGTTGTATGTATATAGTGCTAGAGAGAAATGCTCATATAATATTCGATATAAGATCTTTGATAAAACAATCGTTTACATTATATTTTCATTCCTGATGTTGCAAACTATGCTTTGTTAACAATATCTTGTTAATATAAAATATATGTAAACATAAAAATGCAGGCTTCGTATAAGTACCTAAATATTTGTAAAAATTGTTTCCTCGCCAAAATATTTGTTAACTTACATTTTTAACGCTCTTTATAAAATATTTTACTTTATAATTTTGCGGTTAAGCCGTGGAACACAGTAAAACGACTTAAAATTCATAATGAATAAGCAGCAGTCATAATAATGTAAATTTATCATTTTGCCGGGTAAAAACTGCTGGAAATCATGGATCTGGAAAATTGCTTGTATTCTTGCATTTTTAAATTATGCTTAGCTTAAGGGTTTCATGTTAATTTACATTTTTAAGCAAGGTAAAGCTAGCAAAATATAAAAATGTTGAAATTGTTTTAAACATTTAACAATCTGCTCTGTTTATTAAAATATAAATAAAATTACATACCTGGTAAACGAGATGCTGAAGAAGAAGCTTTTGAAACGCAGTAATATAAAATGTATTTTATTTCATATAAGTATTAAAATATGTTCTCTCTTCATTGAGATAATATTAATAATGGAGCAGACACCACGAACAAAATCTGTGCGCCAAGATGGCGGCGCGGGGCGCGCGAATGACGGCTAGACAGTCATAGATTATGCGATGTCACTGACTCACCGCTATAGAGGCGACACTTTGTTTCTTTCTGTTTATTTTATTGGGTGCCACTCCTTACATGCACGTTGACTTTGAATTTTCTTTGTACTTACTTAATATTTATTTTAGATATAAACTGACTTTACTACGCGGGGCTAACAATATCTGGCATATAATATAGGATGAGGAGGTTCAATATGGGCTATGGGAAGTTTCATTCCTTACAAATTGAGCCTTTTTTAGAAAAAAAATAAAAGCCGTGTAAAAATTGTGTTTATTTATATTTAGTTCATCATCCTCAGAACATGTTCCCGGCTCAGAAATTGCTTGTATTGTTCCAGTACTATTGTAGCACACCTTCGGCTAAAATAAATATAATAATAATAATGTTAGTGATGGCTAAAATAATATTTTATTTGTTATACAAATCCGTAAAATTTTATTATTATTACTAACATCAATACAAGGAACAGCAGACTTCTTTAGAATACGCCTTCCCGCTTTTGTGGTATATTTATCCTCATCGCGAAAATGCAATGAACAGACGCTAGTTCTATCGGATGGTAACCAGGTTTCTTCACTGCGGTTGTTTTGGACAAATTTTACCCATTTTTCCCTTTCTTCACGACCCAGACATGGAAAACTTGAATAGAAAAAATATTAATCTCTGAACTAGCGGTCCGCCCCGGCTTCGCCCGTGGTACATATTTCGCAATAAAAAGTAGCCTATGTTTTTTCTCAGGGTCTAAAGATTGTCTGTGCCAAATTTCATCAAAATCGGTCCAATAGTTTATGAGCCTATTTATTACAATCAAACAAACAAACAAAGTTTTCCTCTTTATAATATTAGTGCAGATAAATAAATAATAATTCAATTATACGTTCAAGTCAGTAGCTTATACAATATCAATTAAAATTGATTAAAATCAATTAACAAAAAAAAAATTGGTGATTAAGTAATTGATTTTCATATTTCATGATTTCACCTTTTTTCAATTAACAACCAGTCTATGCTTTTCTAAATATCGCTCATTTGCGACAAGAACGTGTTAACGAGCATATGTATCGTTATGGAATAATGATACAGTAGAATCCGTCGTATCGCGCTCTACTTGCTGCTAAAACGCGATATTTCTAGCTCCAAAAATGACCGAGTTATGAGGGAAAAGGTCGGCGACTATCGGTTTAGCGAAATCTCTTTTTGCTCTTGAATTTAATGCAAGAACGGTTTAAGTCAGTTGTCGCTGCTTCCTTGAGAAGGAAACTGCTGCCCGATTGCGGTAAAAACGTAACAGCTTATTGTATCACGGTTTTGCTGAAAGGTAAGTACAGCTTTTTGTTTTTTTACTGATTTATATTTGCAGCTATAACGGGACATTTGTATGTGGGTCATTATTGTAGTAAAAATAGTATTCGCATGCTACGGTTTACATAGGATTGTCCCGTTGTTGCTGAAATAAACAATGTTTTTTGTTGGTTAATTTAAGATGTTCCGTTACAGTTGATAATAAAAGTACAAAATGTTTGGTATTTATGTTGGTTATCTCAAGTTAACACATTCTTGATAAAAAATAATACATTTTTACAACGAATACGCTACAATGTTGCATTATAAATGATAAAAATGTTGTCTGATTACTTAATATATTTTTCAGATGGAATCACGGTCTAGGAAGCTTGTAAATCTTGTACGAGAAAATATTCATTATTTTATTTTACATTCACTTAAGTTAGAAAAACGAAAAGATCATACCGATTCTCGAAATACAAATGAATTAAACAATCAATTTATTTTATAGCATAAACGAGTAAAAAATACCACTGAATAAAGAAATATGAAAAAAAAAATATTACAAATCAGTTAAAAAATGCAAGACAGTCCTACGAATCGAAAGCATCACAAAAAAAACTGTGCCGCCCCGTCAACTAAAAGAGAATCCTGCAAGGAAACCTGCATTTTCAAGTGTCAATTTTTTTTCCGAAGAACAACACCGTGAAATACTGAAAGATTACTGGAATTTAGGAGAGATCAAGAAGCTGTCTCGAGACAAGAACCTGTGATTTGTTTTGCTAATATGTTTATTTGATTTATGTATGACCGGGACCCGCAATAAAGATTAGTTTCCTAATATTACTGAGATAAGCAAAATATAAAACAAAGTCGTTTTCCCCGGCCGAATGCGTTTTGCAATTTTGATTCAGTTTTTGTTAACAGATAAAGTGATTCAAGAGGAAGGTTTATATGTATATTATATAATAGCATCCATAAATAGGTGAATGAACTGTTATTTTTGACGTTTCTAATGTGATGTTGTAAATAATTACATTATTTTCCGCCTGCATTGCAAACGCATTCTGAACCCTACGAGATTTATCAAAATAGTTTACCTACTAAGTATTTAACACATGAAAAAGTCTTCAGAAAAATCGATGGTATCAGGATTGCACCCGTGCGAATTCGGGGCGGGTCGTAATATTATAATTGCCAACGTTTGTGAGTAAAAGTAAAACAAAAAATATTAATGTCTGGTTATAATTGTATTTTTTTTTTTAATGTGTATATTACTTGTATTTCAGAGAAAGTTACACAATAATTTCGCAAAAATATCTTTCATTTTGTAAAACAAAGTACAAAAATAAAAAGATTTCTACTACAGTAACACGTTTTAATTAAAATTTCCAATACATTTAGATTACTGATTATCAATAAAACGTAACAATACGACATAACTTGTAAAGTTTTAGATTTTTATGCAATTTTTTTTTCAAGAAAAATGATACATATCTGTTTGTAACGCAATACTGCACAATTTTTACAAGAAAAACGCAACAAGAAGGGCCCTTTCTGAAATAAATAATCATAATAAATTTAATAACCGACTTATTGTTCTGAATACAATTTGATTCAAAAAAACGAGAACGTTTTAATATGATGTATTGAGCTGAATAGTCTAAGCATAATAATTAAAAAGTTACAGGAATTTTAAACTTTCAAATGCGTTTTCCCAACAATTGAGATTTTGACTTTGTCACGTTATAGAAGCAAATGAGCGATATGTAAAATTATTATTTTATACTATAAAAATATACGCCAGCAAATATTACTAACAACACTTATTTCATGCCCAATGTCATATCTTAAATTTTTAATCTATGACAAATGACGCAAAATGTCGCCCGCCAAAAATTTTGTTCTAACTAAGTTTTAAAAATTATTATCTAGTTACTTACTGATTGAAAAGTTATTCCTTTGCACTTTTCCGTATTATTTGTATTATTTGTGCAATATCGTAACACACACGTAGGCATATTTGATGCGTTTCACTTCAAAACAAATAAAAAATGAGCGTGACGTTCGCGCCAATGAGCGAGCAAGCGACTGAGTGCAGTTACGCCACATGACGTATGTTGAGTGGAACATAAGTGGTGTAGGCGGTATCGACTCCATATTAATATTATCTCAATGTCTCTCTTCTAGATTTTATAAATTGTATGGAATGCACGGATTATGGAATTCTCTGAAAATACATATTACTCATGCACTATAAATGTTGCTGCATAAATTCAATATTAACTGGGAACAGTATACGAAAAATAAAATTGTTTTTATTTGCGGTTACTCAGCGCGATACAATTTTCGACGCATTTAACAAATTCCAAATTTGAAATTCGCGCCATTGTTTTTTTTTCTTAAGCAGTCTGTGTCACCAAGGAGTTTGATTGAAGCGCGGTACAATTTTCGACGCATTTAACAAATTCCAAATTTGAAATTCGCGCTGTTGTTTTTTTTCTTAAGCAGTCTGTGTCACCAAAAAGTTTGATTGAAGGTAAATCAAATAAGGTACAACTACCAAATTTTAAATAAATAAAATGAAAAATTAGTAAAGTTACTTATTAAAATAATAATTATTGTCTTGCTTACAATAATTTTATATCTTATATCGTATATCTAGGATATTTTCTAAACACACTCCTTTGGCAAAATGACAAATAATAACTCCTGCTTATGAAAATATAAAGCAACGAGAATTTTAGAATAAAATACACGACTTAAAAGGATATGCAACCTCATAATTATACCTATTATGTATTTCAGTTTTGAAGTTAACGTACGTACTTCTTAAAATTTTAGACAGAAATTTGAAGAACACTCATAATCCTTAACAAGGTGCTTACAAGCGTGTTTCGACTTTGAATACAAAATGTAATAGTCCCTTTGCAAGATAATTGGAATGTCATGAACAGCTATGCCGATTCGAGGTACAAAATTGTTTGTTATCGACAAATTATTCCGGTTCAGTGACAATGCATGTGGATGTGTATTATTTACCGATTGTCATAGGCATGGCAAATAATAGTAATTAATATTATATAAGTCTTTGTCTAAAATTATCCCAACTATTATTGGAATAATTTAGTTGCTCATTTACCACGTGACCGCCTCCTTGGTACAGTGGTTGGCGCTTGAGCGTAGAACCGAGGGGTCCTGGGTTCGATTCCCGGTGGAGAAGAAAAAAAAAATGTCTCGGTCTGGCAGGACACAGAAGGCTGATCACCTACTTGTCCCTAAAGAAAATCGATCAGTGAAACAGATGTATGAATAATGCATCTGCCCCTTACCCCACTACGGGGACACGGGACTTCACTTTTTTTACCACGTGTTTGATAATCTATCTATTGTTTTCGTAATATAACTAAAATCTCTTACAAATGTTTGATTTGAAACAATCCATATCACAGAATACACACTTGCAACTACTTGTATAATAGATATACTGCGAAAAATAAGAAGTGAATCACATTTTTTAAAATAAAATTTGCACGTAATTTAATATTACAAAGTTGTGATTGTGTCTGGCCACAGAAAGTACCTACTCGCTAATTAGTGCTCTTTCCTCGAATACGGTTGACGGGGAAATTTTTAAATTAAATTTTATTTTGTTGTTTATATTTAAATGGGTTGACTTCGCCTCGTCCGGTCGTAATGCTCAAAGTGACTAAAAAGATATAATAAAACCGACCAAGAGTCAGACTTGCGCACGAAGGGTTCCGTACTATGGGGACCCCCCTTAATAATATACATATATTATTTTTAATTTTTAGTATTTGTTGTTAAAGCGGCAACAGAATTACTTACATCATTTGTGAAAATTTCAGCTTTCTAACTATCAAGCTTTATGAGATACAGCTTGGATACAGACAGACAGACAGACAACGAAAGAGTTTTACCCTTTCGGTACGGAATCCTAAAAACAAAATTGCTAGCAAATGTATTTATTATTCAATTTGTAACGTTTCCTGATAAAGCGTACAAATAAATTTATTAAAGTAAAATTTAATTTGTGGTACGTTAAATATTCGTAAAACAACTGAACTGAATATAATTTTCAGTTATTAATTAAATATTTCATTATATGATCCATTAAATTAATAAATTTTTTACCCGATCGCGACAACAGGAGGGTTATGTTTTAAGAGTGTATGTATGACGTATGTATGTATGTATATTTCTTTGGCATGCCCTAATGGCTAATGCCCTCAGTCGTGAGAGTGACAGTGGGTACACGAAAATAGGTTTTTTAACGGTGAATATATATTTAAATATCAATATATAAAAATAACTTTGTGTTATTAGGGTTTCGAATAAATCAGAAAAATGCAGACTTGGTTTTCATATATGTATATGGATTAATTCTTGTTATAAACAAATTAAATATCCACAATCCACATAATAGGTACCTAGTACAGTAACAATGTTTTAGCTCTTACAGTCTGTTACTATCGGTAAGTCCCTTAATATACGCCCATTAGCAACAACGATGCTATTACTAAAGTCATTAATACCGCACTTAAATTGCATTCTTGAGCTTTCCCGCTATTGTTGTTTAACTATTTTTAAAATTGATCTTGCCTCTCAAAGTTAAGTTAAGGAAAAATAACATAATATGCGTGTTCTATCAAAAGCATAAGAAAGTCTTGGTCATAGAAATCTAAATATTGTTGTTTAGATTTTTATGGTCTTGGTTCTTATTTGAGATATTATTATACCGGAACCGGAATGCCTGTTATTATCTTAATGTATTAAAAACTAGCTAATCCTTGACAGACGTTGTTCTAACTTCTACCCTATTGCCCGTTTATCGTATTTTCTCTATAAAAGAACCTTCTTGTACCTTAAAAAAGCGTTAAAGATAGACGCTTAGCAACACATTCATTATTATATAGATTATAGATAATATCTTTATTATAGATTACTACGTTAAAATAAAGAATGAAGAATTCTCTATATCATTTCATTGATTTGAATTTCCTTGATTTGCAACTAAATGCATATGGGAATCGAGTTATATCTAAACGTAACGAGTAATTGAACACAAATACTATCATGAGAGTAATTTACACTACTAATACTAATACTAATAACAATGTGACACATATTATTATTAGTCTGTGGTGACACTATTCCATTTCGCACATTACAACTCGCAAAATATCAATAATATTTACATAGTAACTATGTGCTTCATGTTTCCTACTAAACGGACATGATTATATAACGATATCATTTAACAAGTGATAACTGCGTTAAAAACAACCGACTTCAAACTTGCACTTGCAACATTTACAAATACAGACAAAAATGCTCATAAAATAAAAACTACTGGGCCTATCCGAATAAAATTTTTATGGGACCAATTCGACACCATCCCGCATCGAACAAAAAAAGAATCACGTAAATCGGTTCAGAAACCTCGGAGTAATCGGTGTACATACATAAAAAAAAAAAAAAACATACCGGCCGAATTGATAACCTCCTCCTTTTTTTGAAGTCGGTTAAAAATAAACACAAGTAAAGATATACTTACAAATATAAAACAACAGCACGATAAATATATCGAATTTGTTAAGTTGCGACAAATTATCTGAAATAGACATTTTTATTTCCTATACATCCATTAGGAATTTTGTGAAATTAATACGGTCTACGTTACGGAAAATTAAATATTCATTCTTGGTCCATTTAAACTGAAACTAAAATAGCATGAGGTAAAGTAAAAGCTAATTTCGTACAAATTTACTTAATCTACTGTATATTATTATTATTATATTTGGCTTCAGTTTGGCTTAAACGTTTAATATATTTAATATTTAATGTTAATAATTAATATACATTTATGCGCTTAGCAGTTTATTATTTTATATGTCTGGGTAATGCAAAAATCCTGCGTATAGCTGATAGTTCAAAACAAATTATTCTTAACACGACAAACATGAAACAACTTATAGCTAGTGCAGCAATATTATCATCATGTCACTACGACCCTTATAATAACGTACACTATAATAAATTTCATACGAATGTTTGGATAGAACAATGCCACGTGGCAATGTTCCGACCGCATCAATTCGACAACTTGCAAAGCTGTCACAATTACTAAGAAAATAGTGGAGCATTAGCAACTAATGCCGATATCGTGTCTGTACAGAGCCCCCGCGTACGTCGCCTCAGCAGGACGGGGGGCTCGAGCTACCCCGCTCCTCCGTGTCTCCACCCGAACCATCGCCCACATTCCCTACGGTAAATATACCCTGATTTTTATACACTAAACAGTCTACACTAGAAACAAATTCTACGCAAATATTTCAGTAAAAGATTTAATTTGCATGTCACGATTTGCAATTTAATGGGGTTGGATTAATTACGGTAAGATTTCTGGAGCGTGAAAGGGTGTGATAGCGAAAAATGATATTACGGATTGAATTAATGTGAATTTTCATTTGAATTTAGATCAGAGGCGTGGAGATCGGGTTAGTAGTATTAGTGCTAATCATATGGATTGGCGCTATAACACTTTTCTTCAATCGCTGGGGAAAAATACGAATGCTACTCCCGTATCAGCCAGACTACAAACAAGAACAGTTGAAGGTACGCCGTGGTCTTAATAGATAGATAAATGTTTAAGCTCATTGTGAATTAAATGTTATACAGAAATCTTAAATACAATCCCATTTAGATTCTAGCTCAAGCAAATAGCCATAGTTTGCTTAAACTTGTTTAAAAACTAAATAAAACTCTGAAAACATGCAGCGAAGGAATTACAGATAACATATTCCATAGTCCTAACGTTTTGACAGGTTCAAGAATGTTCTTCCAATTCTACGCCATAGGATAAAGATATGGTGTGTGTTTATTTTTCAAAATTGCTTTGCCTCTCTCCGTTGTTCATCCCTTAACGCCTTCAATCCAATAACAAATACAATAACATGTATGAAATACTAGATCTTTAGCGACAAATAATTATCTTCTTGTAACGTATCGAATGAACTAATAGACTTCGAACTAACATTGTTATATAGCCTTAGATGTAGTATGACTAATCTATAAAACTATGTACGTAAATATCTATTAGGCCCTTCCACGGCTTAAATTTAGATTTCCTGCTCGAACTAACATTCCATTATAATCGTAGGCTCAATATTTACATTTGCTATATCCGTAACATGTAATTTGATGTAGACAATATTTGTAGTCTACGAATGTAGTGTATGTTCAACAAACTAAATGAGATTAGTAATTCCATATTGAATTAGTTGATCTTCGATACTTCGTGGATTAGTTAGATTTTCAAGAAATGTTTGTGTTGATGCTATGATTTCTTTAAATAGGTACCAGGAAGCAGTGCTTTGGCTGCGGCTACTGCAGGCGGCACGTGTGGAGCCCATTCGGCTACATCTGCCTGTTCGGTAAATGCACCATCGTATTCACATCAATGATTTCATTTTTATCTATATTACATTTTAAATCAATCTATTTATTCTTTAACCTTAAGTGCTAATTTTAGTCAGCTTATTCTTCATCTAAACTTGCTAGTTCCTCGTTCTATATTTAAGATTACTAAGCTATCTTTTTTCCTTTCTATGCGTTAGGAGCTTAGGAATCATACAGATGTAAGATATTTTACAATTGCTTATCACCAAATAAAACATGCTCATTATTCACTCGCTTTAGTCTAGATAGTACTTGTCACAAACATTTAAACAACCGTCAGTCGAATTATGTAATTCAATTATGTATTTTCTTTTCTTTCACCGTCGTGACGTTCCAAGGCAGTGACTCTCAGATTGCAGTGTAAAAGACAAAGCTAGCGTGATTCCAGCTAACCGCATTGCAGCACTGCTATGTTATGAAGGTCATGAAAATCCTGCAGCTCACGATTGTATATTTAGAACTGTTTTCGTTTTCGCTATTAACCAAACAATAGCCGGTATTGTTGAGATGTTTGCCTCGTGTTTATCTGACCTTTGTTCGTGCAGTTATCGGTCTTTAATCTACAGTAGGAACGAATTCTCGTGAACTGACCACCTGAAATTAATTTCACAGGTCTGTTTGAGGTTGAGCCCGTTTAACAAATGCGCTGTTATTTTAATAAATAGGTGCGGTTTATTCCGGATACGGTGTATTGTTTTGTTGAATTTTCAATTAATATTTACAAATTAAATTTTATTAACAAAATGAGGAGCTATTTAAAACAGAATGTTACCACTAAGTTTTACGAGACGTAATACATGATCTTCAATTGCACTCCTAAGAGCCCTGTGTCAGCATTTTAACGTCGTGATAAAGTGAGCTCTTAACCGCATTTTATTTCATACCATATTGCACTACCACAAAGTTGTTCTAGGGCAGTAAAACTTAATACGTTTCAACGTACGGATGATGGTTTTATTGTTTGAACGGAAGACATTATTGCTACGTTCCAAAATGTATTGTTAAGTGATATAAAAGTCGATATATTATTATTTTTTACAATTTTTATGCCTCAATAGCTTAGTAAATAATATAATTAAATCAATCATAGATACACGTGCCCATTTATAAAATATAATATAGTAAGTAAAACGTAGTCAAATTCGGTTTTCACTTTTAAACGGTTTATCGACTTTTTGAGATCAATTTTAATATTAGTTTCAAATTGGTTCCATTAATGCGTGATCAACAAATGTCAGAAACAGACATACTGTTTTAATTGAAATAGAATCCAATTAATCTAAAATTGACAAAATTATGTCGTTATTTTACCAACCCTTTTACGACATAAATTTATATGAAATTTCAGGATAGGATTACAATTAAGCTTTGATCTGTAAAGTTGTGTTCTCAAATTTTCACACACATATAATCAAGTGAAATAAAACTTGCTAATGAACGGCAAAATCGATGACTCCATTAATTATAAGTTCCTTCAAGTTGGTAGTTAGAAGTTCTCAAAGGCTGCCAATGTCTGATCATTAATTATTGGAATTTGTCACGTGAATCCCATTTTTTGGTAATTAATCGATCTATAAAACTTTTAAGAGGTTGCTAACAGTTTTTGATGTTAAACAAATAATATGTTTCAACTAGCGGTTTACTTTGACTTCGCTTGTGTATACAATTTTTATAAGTGTTTAATTTTTCAATATCGAAAGTAGAGATAGATATTGTACTTTTGTTTATAGGTGAAAACTTATCCTCGTTTTAAGAAGAACGTTCATAAACTCACACATTTCTGTAGTAAATCGTTTTAAAATTTTTGCGTGTTTGGTAAAGCTATTTTTTGATAATATAGTACCTAGTATAGTATAGCCACGCTGATTTTCAGAATTTACCAAACCTTTATAATATGACTATGCAATAGTGGATAAAATACTCATGAATAATAATTATCATTTAACGTGAAGGAAGTTGCGGGCGTTCATAAATATCTTTCTTCATAATGATAAGAAATAAATATCAATTATTAATAATCAGTATTTTCTACAAATACTTTTTATTTACTTGTTAATTGGAAATAATCAACATAATGATATCTCAAACTTCATAACTTCGAATCCGTGGAACTCATCAAAATGTGCATAAATTTTCCAATTATGTTTAGCGTTTCAAAAGTAAATTCCTGTTTTTTTATTATTGACTAAAACCTTTATATAAATTGTATTTTGAAACATGATAGAGATAAGAAGTTACACACTCATTTTCATAATAACTTATAAGTACATTTTTTTTTATTCTTATTGAAATAATATTATAATAGCCTTGATTTTTTTTCATTATTCCGTTCTTATTTATGTACACAAACTAAATAATATGACGCAAACTTTAAATACCTTCAAAATCATTTCTCAAAATGTGCTCTATGTTATGAGTATTTTAGTAGACTTAAGAAACTAGCATACGAATCAGTTAATTCTAACAAGATTTTTCGTAAAGAGTACGCCCCCATAAAGTTCGAAGCTGTTAAATTTATGTGACTCGAACACTTATTTTTATGCACTTTACGGCTATACATAAAGCAGATTCAAAGTAACTGTCCATATGAAAAGCAATGAACGTTAACTGGCAATATTCTACATAATCTTATGGGGCACTAAAACAGAGATCGAAAACATAAAACGCAAATCCATTTTGACGGTAACCACTCCGTGCGTACAATGAATGCTTAAGTATAAAAATGGTGTTAAGTTCAAATTGTTAGTGTATCCCAAAGTTTTATACTCTAGTCACGTGGGGATCTGATGTGATTTTCTTTGGACCTGTTATTGTAAAACAACTGAACTAGTTTCTGTCAATTTCAAGTTTCATCATAATATTACTATATTATCTAAATTAATGTACACATCGCAGTACACATTAAATTATAAAACAAACTGTATTTTTAAGGTCTTCCCAAAGTGAATTTGAAATTTATATTATCTTTATCCTATTTATGCAAGATCTTTTAGCAACAGTTCAACTGTTTGATTTTCATCAGTTTCATAATACATAATGAATAGATGACCTGTCTTCAACTTACAAAACTCATTTTTCATGTTCTTTTGCTTTCCTTATTAATTCACTTTTTGAAACAATAATATATTCTTATGTACATGCATCATCTCATCAAACATCTATTATAGTACAATAAATATTTTTAATGCATCAAATAAGTCTCAAAGTTTAGTATTAAGCTATGAAGCTTTGTTATTTAATTTTAATATTTGATCACATAAACGAAATTAACTATGGTGATAAAAATAATGGTCTATCTAAATCAATTTGTTTAATTAATGTAATTTCTTTATAAAAGGGCTTTTAATTTAGGTGATTTAATTAAAAGGTCTAACAGTCTAAAAGTCTCATATTATATCGATTAATTACGCTTACCTTTATGGGTAAAAGAAAGTTCTTACGTATAGAAAATATGCGCTTATGGGTTATAATTATATTAGATTATAAACAATTTAAATAGGTTTGTTTTTAAGAGCGGTTATTGAGGAAAGCAACACAAAAGGACACTAACATTGTGGAGGAAATTGATGCCCAGTGAGACATAAGATAATAAATTTTCTATCCAGTTGTTAATCGTTTGAGTAAATTTTGAGCTGAATAGTGGGAGAATGTATATCCGGTTTTAATATGAAAACTTTCAAGTTTTTTATCTCCTCTATCAACTTTCCTTATCATCCGTATAATACCGCAAAAAAATTAAATTACTGTTATGCACAATGTACCTATTATGGAGTAAGTAGAGTATGAATTCTCTTTCTATCGATAACTAGCAACAAACTATATATATCCACTCAATGAAACTTTCATATTAATAGTAATTTCATTTACTACAGCTAGGTTATATGAACCGATATAACTGTGTTTAACAAAGAATCCCATTCGTTTCATTCGTCCCTCGATGTCAATCGTCACGATACTAGAAACGAAATTGGCCCAATTTCGCCCGCAGTGAAAAGCATTGATTGGATATGGCCAGCGGATCGAACTATGACATTTATCTAAATGGCATCATGTTATCTTGCTTGTAATCTTGGAAGACTTTAATAATGACTTAAATTAATGGAATGAGTATAGAGCTTTTTAATTTAAAAAATGGAAAGTCACTAGTATTTAAGTTTTATTCACCCGCTTTACTTGAAATAGAATAACCAACTTTTTAAACGTTGAAAAAGGATTGAATTGAAAAAGTGAAGTAAAATAAATCATATTAGGTAGGTAAGGTCATATACCCATGCATATGAGATGTCAAAAGAAGCTCCTCTTAATAGAGAGAAATGTAGAAATTAGAATATTTCAAAATGAACAAGAAGAGTGATCTTGATAGATATTCTGACTCTACTATTTAACTCCAAAGATACAAACACAGTTACGCAGTAGGTATACGGTCTATACGTGTGTTAAGTCAGTTGGAACGGGAGATCCGTCACTTTGAAGGAAATTCCTACTAGAGATCGACAGCTTTAGTTATTCCGAGCGCGAGCATGTTCTAATAGACCAACTTCGTCATTATATACGAATTTGCCTTTGACAGTGAATCGAAACAGAATGTAGTGGATAATTTTATTGTTGAAGGTTCAATGTAAATTACAATATATCACACACGATATTACAACAAAATCGACATTATTATCGTTGTATTTCCATCCTATATTGATATTAAATTCTGTTGTTATAAAAAGGTATCAAATTTACTGAGTTCAAAAAACAAGCTCGTTATCAAGCTGAGTTACAAAGCAATAATATTATATCAAAGAAACACGTACGTTTTACCACCTGAAAGCCTATTCAAGCGTGTTCCCAACACCCATTAGTGAGGATTTTATGGTATCGTATTTTTTGTTGGACTTCGTAAATTTTCCAAAGGATTTCACCTAAACATGCCTGCGAATGTTTTATTACAACGTATTAACTAAGACCCAAATATTTTTTTTATCTTTTAACGCAATATTTCGGTTTATTTCATTTCTTCGCATCTGTTTCGTAGTTGTGAAGGATTGGCAATGTAAAGTGAAATATTCGAAGATGTTTACATTTTATCTCTTGGTATTTATATTAGAAAATGTAGAGAAATTTAGTTTGTAGGGAGGGGTTAATTCTGAAGGGTAAAAACGTATTCTACTAGTTCTATAAAGCTGAAGAGTTTGTTTATTTGTTTGTTTGAACGCGCTAATCTCTGATCCTATTTGAAAAATTATTTCTGTGTTAGATAGCCCATTTATCGAGGCGGACTAAAGGCTATCATCACGCTAAGATCAACAGGAGCGGAGCACTGTGGGTAAAATCGCGGGGCACAGCTAGTATGTAATAAAATTCATAACACGTACTCTCTCATCAAATGAGATGCAAATTGATTCATCACTTCGAAAGCAATTAACAGATGTTTAGATCACGTGACGTCGAACACTATAATAGAGCTTACATATTAATGTTGTGTTGATAATTTATACACAAAAACCTTTATACACTACCTACATTTTTGGGTATTTTTTTTATATACAAATATAAAGAACTTGTTATTTTCAGCTGATAGTCTCCGTTGAGTTAGACATTTTTAGCGTAAAAGGGTACAGGTCTAAGTAAGGTTTTAGAATACGTCACATTATACTATACCAAAATATAGAAAGTCAAAAAGTGAAAATAACACGTGAAATAAAAATGAAGTCGCGAGCGATTGATGGCACGAAAAGGGTCGGTTTTGAAATATTCAAGCAAAGTTATAAGCTGTAAATCTGTTTTGCTATTTTTTATACTAGCTGCGCCCTGCGGTCTTACCCGCAGTACTTCGTCCTGTAGATATTATAATATAGCCTTTCTCGATAAATGGGCTATTTAACACTGA
>CAJQZN010032901.1:0-21670 GCA_907164685.1 Colias eurytheme
ATTGAATGACTAAAGGACATTAAATCGCTACATTCGTGAACACAACCTTAACAGTATGGGAACCGGCAACGTGACCGCGCAATGAAATTTATTTTTCCTCACTTTTGGCATGTAGATTTCACGGTACCGATAACAGCGGGTACCTTAATTGTTTGATTAAACGTTAATTTCATTTACAAAAACTTTAAATGCATACAAATTGGGACACGTCACTGTGCCGATAGGAGCGATTAAATATTCTTGTTTAAAAAAAATTGCAGTGAGAAAAAAGACATAAAAACTACATTTGGATACATTACTACAATTAATTTAAAGATAGTAAGTAGGTTCTTTTTACAAAAGTAATTACACTTTAATAATATCTCACCATTGCTGAAAGTGGTAGTATACTGGTGACGCTCTAGTAGATACCGAGATAGTAAATATCTGAAACAATAAAAAAGGAACATTTAGTAAAAAATTAAGTACAACATATTAGAAGAACCAACACTGGATCCAATATAAATGAAGAACCTAAAATACATTTTAAAGCGACGTCACATCGCACAACTATTGTACGCAAAAGCAGCGTCAGCAAAGTCCATATTAAAAAAGCAATTTGAAAAAAAAATCCCATCGCACACACACAGACACACAGACACTCGCAAATACTTCGAGATGGCTGCCTTCTGTCTGGAACTAAAAATATGTTAAAATCGCGAGAGAAAATCAATAATAACCCCGCCCGCGCACACATAGACGGTAGCCATTCATCAAACGCAGCACGCACACACGCGCGCCAACTGCATTGCATCACACCATTCACTACAGTACTACGGATAGTACGGCAGAGTACTATAAATGGTTGCGTTTTCCGACCTATATAGACTGCCTGGGCGTCGCTGCAATCTCGACTCTATAGCTTAGGTACTACAGTGCAAGTGGCTTGGCAGAGATTATGCAATGTAAATTCGTTTCAATGCAGCAGAGTTTCAGTCGGTTTTCGCTTTGCCGCGGATATAGGACGCCGTCCGCTCTGAGAAGTCTACCGCGACAGACGGCTCTATTTATAGATAATGGCGATTAAGTTTAATGCAGTCATGTCGGCTATCGATTGTGATGCACCAGGCTGTACCGTTCGGAATGAAGTTGGGCTGCATTCCTCAACTTTGATTGGATATTTGCGCAATCTGGCGTCATTGTGACGGTTGTACTCGAGAATACGTTTGCAAAGTTTTAGACGTACTGATTGCGATAAAAAAACGTACAACGTACGTGTTTGTACTTAACAAACATGTAATATCACTTTTTGATAATTTCTTTATGGAGATAAACGATAAGTACTTCGTTATATGTTAAAATAATATAGGTACTTATTATACTGTTTTCATTAAAACTTTATACACCTCCACGCCATAAACATCATCCGCGCCATTTTGTCTCCCATCAAAACGCAGCTATAAAATAATCAATACAGTTATCTTTTCAAATAAAACATTTGCGAATTTATGTCGCCATGAAACCCGGGGAATAAAACAAGACGATTTTATGTGTATACAATATACATATTAACACACATGACTCCATTTTCATTTGACTAAAAGCGTCTGCGTAGATTAGTACCAACATTGGCATTAAATCACATTTTAACATTTAATACATACATTAGATTAATAAGATCATAAAAAGACATATTATAATATTATATAAGTTTTAATATTCTGTAATAAATAAACCTTTTAAACATCCACAAAGTTCGTTAAAATTATTAAAGAGTCTTGACTTTACATATCTTTTAAATAGGCAATTTTCTCAACATAGATAAAAACAAGACCTTTAAACTACATGATCATTTGCACAAACAAAAATAAAACTAGTTACAGTATCTGGCCAACAATAATTAAGAGTCAAGTTTAACTACAAGACAGTTAAGACACTAATAAATTCCAAGATGTCACAGTACATCATCTTACCCAACTGTGAGTTTTATCAGATACGGCTTATCAGTCACATGTTTAATTAAAGCTTGTAGTTCATTGGGCAACACTCGCACGTGTGCTATCTTGTGATATACGAAAATACTGCGGCTTTTAATGCGATTGTATCTAGGAGGAAGTTTGTTGATTATAGATTACTTGGAGTTATATTTAAGTAGCTTACCGCCCGCGGCTACGCCCGCTTTGTCTAAAACCTAATAAATTATATACTGAAACCTTCCTCTTTAATCACTTGTTCTATTAAAAAAAAC
The DNA here is from genome assembly GCA_907164685.1 of Colias eurytheme. Taxonomy (NCBI): domain Eukaryota; kingdom Metazoa; phylum Arthropoda; class Insecta; order Lepidoptera; family Pieridae; genus Colias; species Colias eurytheme. The sequence goes on from CAJQZN010032901.1 coordinate 2,228, forward strand.
CGCATCAAAATCCGTTGCGTAGTTTTAAAGATTTAAGCATACATAGGGACATAGGGACAGAGAAAGCGACTTTGTTTTAGACTATGTAGTGATATATCGACAGTACATTCACCACCACAAAAACTTCCAAAATGCCCTCACTATCAACAAAAAGGTTTTATTATCATCGCAACAATGTGATCGTTAAATTCAATTCTCGGTAGCACATTTAAAATCGCAAGCGCCGGGTTCCTGTTACGGCAGCTATTAACATTAACCCTGTGGTTATGCAGTTAGGGACTACACACATTTAAACGTATTAGAACTTTACCACGACAAGGTAACAACTACCGAATAAATTGTAAGTAACATTACTGAGCTTAAAGCAACACAAACTGATGAATAAGATGTGTAACAACACTCTATACAGAATGCATAAATCTTATACGCAAAATTTGCGTTAAATCAAGGCTTGAGATTGATAAGATTTGAAATCTCTTAAATGCATGGAAGCGTTATAATTGTCTCATCCATTATTATCAATCTAAAGCAAAGTTGATGGATTGATTTATCAACAGCGTCGAAAGCGTGAATTTTGCAAATCATCCTTTTAAGAATGAAGCGGTAACATGACTCAGGCCTATGCGTACTTTAGTGAGAAGACGATTTTCAAACCAATCCTTTTATGACTGAAAAAAATAATGTCTTAATTTTACACATGATCTAAGAATCGTCAAAAGTGTGTAAAATATTCCTAACAATCATATTCACACACCAATCGGCACCAATTCTTATTCCATATGCAGAACGCAAATCAATTACATATCAAACCAAATCTCGAACATATTTATTCAATTAGACTTCTTCTAAAAGCACTTTTAAATCATTATAACGTATTTTACCATTTACCACCGTTTCAGTAAGCAGTTTAGACAGTTTCTAGAGCGAAGAACCGACAATAAACTCTGTAGCTCTTTTAAAATCGTGTCAACTTTCTTCCACTATTTCCCTCATAAGTTTTCTTAGAGCTAGCGCGCACGAGCAACTTTGTCTCCGCAACTATTTTGTCTCTCCCATCAATTTGTATGGGGAGTTGCGTCGCTACGTGCGCGCACTTTCATACTAGCCCATAGGTGGGAGAGACAAAATAGTTGCGGAGACAAAATAGTTGCGGAGACAAAGTTGCTCGTGCGCGCTAGCTCTTACAATCCAAATCCGCACGACTACGTACTGACAAACGTCACGAGCCCCCCCGTGTCACGCAGAATAATCGCAATAATGTGCCAACATAATCACAGTGTATCATAGTCCATTCATAATAGCGTTGACACAAATGCAGTACAACCTTAACATACAATGTGTTACAATGTTGATCATTTTAGTTTTTCATTTGTGGGGAGATTGTTCGATGGACGCGATTAACTTTTACGATTGTAGCGCATAATTAAATGCGAGGTATCGTGTGACATTTAATACAAGCCTGTGTCTTATTATTTTATGGGTTTAGAAATCAATTTTGTTTTAAGTGCCCGTCCGAGATTTTTTCGCGCTCCATTACAATACATTTACATATATCACCACTTTACAACCTTTGATATCTCAAGAACGCATCTTATTTTCTTCTCCAGGCAGTAATATATCTCTTAACTCAAATTCACCTACCTATACAATAATTAATACTACCTATAATAAAATAATAATTCTACCTACATACAATAATTAAACGAAAACTGTCCGATGCCAATACACGGATTTTTCATAAACTTTATCTCTCCTTGCATAATGCAATTTCAATTTCCACTGCACATTGCAAGTGACAAAAAACAACATTGTTTACAAACACACATGAATGACGCATCGCAATCATTAAGTGCCCAAACATTACAACCAAACAAATTTACAACAACTAAATTCTCCAACGAAAGTTTCACATCTTATAAAACACAAACCAACCAGTTTCATACATTTATTACTTTATTACTTTTCGTTTTGCATTCCTTGTTTAACGACTTGCATTTAATACAGGCGGCCAGAAACGCGGCGTAATAAAAAATATTAATAATTTTGCAATCTTTATTAGAGTTTGAACATTAAAAGTGTGCAAATTATTTTTTTTACAATACAAGCTACCAATATCGTGTTGTAATGTAGCGAACTTATTGAGACATTAAATTTATTGTATCTTTGTTTAATTAAAAATAATTAAAGTGTCATAAATTGGATTGCTTTTTGGTATATAAAACGAAAACCTGTTAATAAATAAACATATAAAAAATAAAATTACCACTGTGAAGAAGATACTCATGAATTACATATATTGATACTAGCTGTGCTCCGCGGTTTCACCTCCGCTCCAGTTGGTCTTAGTGAGATGATATATAATATAGCCAATAAGCCTTCGTCGATAAATGGGCTATCTAACACCGAAATAATTTTTCCAATCGAAACCTCGGTTCCTGAGATTAGCGCGTTCAAACAAACAAACTCTTCAGCTTTATAATATTAGTATATATCTATACTATAGATAGATAGGACTAAAAAGAAGAATTATTTCACAAAATTTATACACGGCGTATATTTTAAGGAATCTTCACAGATGCTAAATTATAATTCAAAAGTCAAAACATAATGATCAAACAGATAATTAAAGTAACGTATGATTGCGAATAAGATCAATACATTATATTTCAAGACGGTTTTCCCAAATGCATCACGTTGAATCTAATAATAAATTCTTTAGTACCGATAATACGGTATATTGATTTATTCGAAACAACACATTCCTCATTGTTAGCCAAAACTTATATCTCACTAATATCTGACCGTGTATGCCGAGCACACATGTCACAGTGAAACTAATTTAGCAAGATTCAAAGTTACCAAAATCGTCGCCTCACTCCATGACGTGACGGTATTGCCATGACGCGAACTTGAAATTTTACTCTCAACGTGCCTAAAGAAGTTACACTTCAAACATTATAGTTTTTCCCACTAATATCCAAATATGTATAAAAAAACAACTGCTATTTTTTATATGATTTAATTTCATTCGTCATTCATAACATCATACCGCATACGTAATGAATTTCCACGTCTTCAATCAAAACTGTCATCTTGACAACTCCGCGGTGGTCTCAAAGATAAATCTCTTCTTCAACTCAATGGCGAACCACTTAGGGCTCTTGTATGTTACGGTGAAACATCTAACGTGTCATTTGGAGAAATGCCTAGTTGGGCTAGATCGCGTTTCTTTTGTGCCTAAATGGCTAGTTTTATAACTAATTTTATAGAGAATCTGTCCAAAATGGACACTGAAATATCAAGCCTAATGGAATGTTTGTTGTATGCTTTTTTTGAATAGGGTACTAAACGCTAAAGCGTAAGATTAGGAGTAATAAATAAATAATTTAAAAGACAATAAAATCAAAAACTACAACAAAAATCACAAGTACCACCGCAGTCTTGGTAACAAAACCTACTAATAATACTTATAAATTGCTACCATCACACTATTGACTATACATTGAACACTATCCACTACTCCTATCCTTAAAACAACCAAAAAATACTTCCATACAAAACACGCGATGTATATAAATACATTAATATAAATATCATTGTAACGCTATCATTCGATCAGCAATTGGTAACGGTTAAAGTAAAGGATCTCACGACTTGGTTTAATGTCGGTATTTCCCTCATGGGCGCCATTTTTTGCTTCATCTAAGCGCCAGTCATTACTATAACAATACTAGAATTCTACTCGTGTATTCCCTCTTATTGTAACTGGATAAAAAACTGTGTACGTAGGTAGGTACTCAGGATGCGACTTCGTTTACATTGGAATCAAATTATTAAACTTATTTATAAGTTGCTGTAATATGGAGTGTTTAGGAGAGTTTAGGAGTGTTCCAATCACAAATTTGTTTAAGACCTAATGTAAAGGAAAGAAAGAAATAATTTTGAATTTTTTGAATTTTTTTTTGGAGTTGGTCTCGAGTTCTTTAAATTCGCAAAACATGAAAATTTTCAATTTCGATCACTCAAATAATAATGTTTAGTTTTATTTCATGTTTTAAAGTTTTGTACGCACATATTATTTAATTTTACATAATTTTTCTCAATGTTGTGTCAATGCTGTACATTAAGTCTGCAGTCTGCTATACCTACATCTAAGTAAGTTCGGATACAATTGATAATAATAGTAGGTACGTAACCATACTCATATTTCAATTTAGTTAATAAAATCATCATACTTTCTCTAACCTGTCAAACTCCAAAATCCATAAAGATTTGACACTATTAGCAAAACGTTAACCTGCTGATAGTCGCTACAAAGCCGTTCACAGTCAAAATTGATCACAGCATAGCCCGACTACCATAATAAAACGAATCCATCCAAACCGAACCACCCCCAATTCATTTTCAACCTTAATACCCAGATCATAAGGTTCAAAATAGCTCGTCAGTGTAACAGTCGTGATTTACGTCCCCTGCAGAGTTCCCATAGACTACAATTTATATAAAACCTCAATATCATTAGTTTCGTTGCAATAAGAACAAGCCTGGCACAATCCCGCGGCTTTTGACCACGTCCTGTATTCACGGAATATAATAAATAAATAAATAAGAGCTGAAACGTTCCGAATCAATTTGAAATGAACAAAAAAGAAACAAAACCATCTGTATTGCTGCTGTTTATATAGTAACAAAAGTATAATCTGGACATGATTGATATAAATGTTAAATAAACTTAAATTGATTGATAAATTATGACAGCATCCATATTGACCGTTTAGATTTTTCATACTAATTTTTATGCTTTAAAATGATGAATAAATAACAAAAAGACAATATGGCAAATCTAAGATTAAATAGAATAAAACATTATAAAAATAACCAATACTGCCAACATAAATCTCCATCACCACTCAATAAACGACAGATTATCAAAACGTATCATTAACCCTATAGTTACCAATGTCAACCAGAACAAATTCCCACACAAAAAACTCCATACAAAAAAGGTCTAATCCTACCTCCTTATGCAACAAAGAATCGATGTAACCCTCTCGATTTAAATCGATATAAAATCGGATATCCGGCATCATCGTCCCACGCCCACAACATCACTATTAATATAATCTGTATCCAACCACGTGCGTCGGAAACCAATTGTATCCACTATGCAATTGCAATCCTTCCCAGAATCGATATTTCTACCTGAACTTGCGTAACTTCTTTTGATCGTTCCAAAAACTTCACTGTTTATTTTTGGGAAAAAAACCTTTTATCACACGCTATAAGCTCTGGTTCCGTAGATATATCGTGTGTACGCTTTGATTGATTTGCATAAAGGGTTTTTATAATATATTCAAACTGTTTTATGGTTCCCATACATTCTCTCGGACATATCTTGGTTGACCTTTACACTCCATAAAGATTCCTATCATCATGTCTTTGTGTGAATAAATTAAACATTGAAAAAACGTACCTGCGCTTACCAATATCAGGTATATCCCAAAATTCCTAGAAAATTGGCCTGTACAGAACCCAGAAGTAGAAAGCTTTGTTCAAACAATCCTATTCATCAAGGGATCTCCAAATATCTCGGCGCAGTTGTCAAAGCATCGCACAAATCAAACTCGATAGTGGTCAGATAACTTGACAATAGCATTTCCGATCCTAAAAAAACATTGTCCGATAACAATACTTATCGGGACCTTGATGTATTAGGTGTGAAATGGTTGACGGTTCTTAAAGCATTTTAAACTAAAACATTATAATATGTTAGATACGTGATATAGACAGAGGAAAAAGCATAAATTGATTAATATAGGTAGGAAAACTTCTGGAAAACTTTTTGCGATATTCCAAAACTAATATAATCGAGCAGCTTCGTACAACGTGCCCCGACATACATGACTGTTTATTGTATTCCACAAAAAGGGTAATCGAATCTCGTAAAAATAATATACAGCAATCAGTATAACGGCATCACAACGAAAGTTGTTAACAACCAAAGAATCCGAACCGTTCGAAGCACGAAGGATAAATTGTTTCTCTTATTGAGATATCGCCACATCGGTGAGCGGGGACAAAAAACACCAACAGTATTGAAGAAAGCCGATATATGTTTAAGCGAACGGGTTCTATCGAGACTTTCACACGGACATGTGTAGCGCGAGGCGGATGTCGTCGCGATTACGGCCTGTTATTATTGCTGTATTGTGCGACCAAATTGCGGAGCGTCTCGGCTTCCCATCCGGCCGCGCTCGCGCACCAATCTTGACCTTAACCGAATTGGCAATGATGCTAAGTTCGATTGCGATCGGCCAGACGCAGCGGCGGACCTGCATTGCCTATCACCACCTGCCTTGACAAAAGAGTTTCACCGCAGGCACCTGCTCGAGCTCCTGATTTATGACTGCGCTGCAGAGAAAAGCGCCTTTCTATACAAAAGCTTGAACTAGTTTCGAGCGCATCGCAAACAGTTTTCGCAGAGAATACCATTGAATTCGCAATAAACTTATGAATTACTGCACATTGAATGGCCGCATTACAATGCAGTTTTGTCACAGAACTGTTTGCGTCTACCTGGATACATTAATTTAAAACTTAAAGAATGTCGGTGCCCATGTAATCGATTAGCTCGCCATTCAAAGCAATGTTTTTCAGTAACGAGCAACAAAGGTTTACTATCAGCATTCTATGCCAAGTCGTAAAAATGGTATCATATAATTCCTTTCATATTTAGATCACATTTACAAACATAATGTGCTCATATATGATAAAAATAGCTTAATGTACATAAATACTCGGAAAGATATGAACTAACTCATATAAAGTATTTAAGTAGGTTATTATCTTAATTATGTTTTGGATCGTTTAATTTCGGCGGCGGCAATAAAAGGACAGGAAGGTCATATAACGTAAAATTACTATTAATCCTATACATAAATGAAATGATAGATAGATACTTCCAAAAATGAGTCTACTTTTACATATAATAATTTCTCATAAAATAAGAATTTTAATCTAAATATTTCCGAAAATGTATAGTGCGAAGCTACAAATATTTTAGTCACATCGAACAGTCGTACTGACAAAAAACCTCCAATCAATCGCATTATAAACGCAACAACCGTACAACACACAGTACTTAAAACCAATTAATCATTAACATTAGCATTTGAATGGGCTGTAAAGTACTAGGCTCTCATGAATAAGCGGTGACCCTGTTCGCAGAGGCCGGTTCCCGCCGGTCCATTGATGAGACCAGACGTGACGTCACACCTCAGTACTCTGCAGCCGACGGGACTGTTTAGTCTTGATCGTTTAATTATGCCGTGCTAATTGGCGCAGGTTCTCAGTTTACTCGGTAACATTAGCTGTCTCCTGTTGTAGTACAGTTATGTTCGGCTTACCTACAGAATCTGACATTCCTTTTTCGGTGCGTAATTGTGTTGGCTATGTTGGCAAATGGCGTACGCATTATTTAAATTAGGTATGTATGTATAGTACTAGGTATTGCTTACAATGAGAATAATATTGTATAATCTATTCGAATGAAAGATGGTAAAATTCACTTTGCTCGCCAAATACCTGTTCAATATGTATATTGCATGCTATGTAGGTGCTTCATCGAATAATAGAACTCATAAAAAAATCATACGTATTACTAATACCGAATACTATTTGAAATAATATTATAGCTAAATTTCAGTTTGCGTCACCTTTTATCTTTTCTGCCTAACCAATAAAAATATAAGTATTTGCAAATTGAAGTTTTATTCATTCTCACACAACCGACCCGATCACGCGAAAGCGTCCAGTCCCCGTTCCTATCAATCTAGTGCTTTATTTAATTCTTACAATACCTACATAATACCTAGTACTTGCGTCCATAACCTACCCCACTCGGCCAGCGTGCAGCCGGCGCCCGGCCCGGTCGGCAGATGTAGCGAAACAACATTACATATCTATAAACTAAAACATTTGTTCATTCAACTTGTCTTGGAAGCGATTTTAATACGCGAAAAAACAGTACCTATAAATTATAATAATTTGGAAAATCCAAAAGTGCACGCCTCATAATTTTTTTAAATAAATATTTATTAATTATTATTTTTGTTTATTTAATAACAATTAAACCACATCGAATCAGACCCTGAAAAATGAAAGGGTTCTATTCCTGAGCATACTCAAGCGTAAGAGAAAAAAAAAGACTCGATTAGTAAAGTATTTCGGTCGCTATCGTGTTAACAAGAAAAAGGATCCGCACATACAGACACACGGACGTCCAAGACAGAACTTTTTTAAACTGTTTTTTAACTAGTTTAAATAACAAAAATGACATCAAAAATATCATGAACGTTAAAAATAGTGTTTTTTCTTAATATGTGTGTGTATGTATTATCTTACAAGTGCAATGTATGGATACATAAAGACATTTTAAGTTTGAAAAATCAGATGTTTTGCGCGAAGTGACAGTAGTACCCACCTCAACGCTTCGCTTATGAGGCGTGCAATATCTGTATCTGTTTCAGAAAGTAGAGTCTCTGTAGAAAGTTACAGAGAAGAGCCAGTAAGAATAGTTGTAGATGCCTCTTTTAAAATCATGCCAATGTTACAAAAAAATTTTAAAACAAAAATGATCACGATGCCAGAGAACTCTCCCGTTAAAATCAACATTATGTTGGGCCCACGCCCCACACGGCACAATTGCACAAATGGCTTGCGCAAATATATTGGCGATGTATGCCTGTATAGCATTCACATTCCCCAATAAACACCGTGGGTATCTAGCGCTTTACAACAGAATTCCTCATAATATTAAAAAGTTTAGTAGTTCTAAATTTAAAACTTATATAAAAAATGTACTAGTTCAGAGAGCCTATTACAGTATTAAGGAATATATGGACGATAAAAACCCATGGAGGGTTGTCGCGTAAAAACCACAGGACAGTTCTGAGGCATATCACTATAAATTATGATGTTACATATGTAATTTGTAAAATTAAATTGTAAAACTGACATGATTAAAAAGAGCAACTATGGAGTTTCTTGCCGATTCTTCTCCGTAGATACTGCTTTCCGAATCGGTGGTAAATGTTAAAAATATGTACCTATGACGTTTCAAAAGTGCTTCTAGAAGAAGTCTAATTGAATAAATAAATGTTTGAGTTTGAGTTTATTACGATTCCCATAATAACTAGTACTTACGTCCATAACCTACCCCACTGGGCCGCCTGCAGCCGCCGTCCGGCTTCGCCGGTCGGCAGATGTATCAAAACAACTTTGCATATATCTATATAATCAACTTTTATTAAATCCACACGGTACAACAGCGCAATATGTTTGCGCAAATCAATTGGCAATCTGACGGCATAGCGTTGGGACTTGGGTGATGTCGGATGTATAAGTATTGTCGTAGTGTATGGTTAGATAACTACAAGGTTAGTAACATATCCTTCACGAATTATAGTATGTTAAGTATGTTCCTACCTAGTAAGTTAGGTACTGAAAACGTTTTCTTCTGTAATGGTCCGGGAGCCAGCAGCAGATTTTATGACCAAGTTCCTCTCAAGCGGTAATTAGTAAAATGCATCAAAGTATAGTATTATGAAGCCTCGTGAACGTCAGCTGGAGCTCGGTTGGGGGGAAGAGCGGTTGTAGCCTCCCGTATCAGCTGACGGTTTTTCCACCAAGATACAGCCAGCTGACATATATATTTATCCACAGTTACATATAAGCTATCATCAGGTAAATTTTTGTTTGAGAGGAAATAACGGAAAATAAATTTTTCTTTAAATTTAACTTTCATGTTCGAGACACCAGCTGACGTATAATACACCATGTTGTAACCAGCTGACTATTTTTTTTCGTTGAGATATTGGGTTAGCTACAATTTGACAAATTTTTAGCTGAGAGGAAATGAATGAATGAATGTATTTTTTTTCCTATGTGCGTGGGAGGCTACAACCGCTCACCCCCCCCAACCGAGCGCCAGCTGACGTTCACGAGGCTTTATAATACTATACTCTCATGCGTCTGACGAATTATCTCTTGAGAGGAAATAGTTAACCAAATTTGCACCTGGCTCCCTAACCATAAAGCACTATCGAGTTTTAAATTTGCATGTAAAGGTATATGTAAGTATAAGAAACTATTGCACTAAAATAATTTTACGAATCCTTCTCCCATTCATTCTATTAAGAATATCAGTGACTTAGTGATAATTACAAAGCATCAATGGGAGATTGCTCAATTATAAAACGTATGCAATCATCACCTTATAAGCACATAAGGTCGTCTATAGTAATAACCTATGATTTAACGAATCCACAGCCTCAAGCCTGTGTGAACAATTGCACAAAAGCCGGTTATCGTGTAGACCGGGCATAATAAACATTTAATGGGCACATTAAAATCGCACTGTGCACATATAGTTTATAGGTAAGTGAAACGTTACACCCGTTTTTACCAACCCCTTGAGTAAGGGGATTCTTGAGTGCGTTTTATGGGCCACATACTGGAATAAAGGCATCATGCGTGCTATTATATTTTTATAGTTATATCCATATCGATTCTTATTTTGATATACATAATGTGATAAACCACTTGAAGAATTTCAATGATGATTTATACATTTATACATTATTTTACAAAAGGTATTTTTATGATTACACGAAAATCGTGAATGAATAAGGTTACTAGTGAACCAGAAATATTTTAAGATAAGTATTAACGATTGAGTTAAATTAACAAAATAAAATTATAATAAGATTCTATTTATAATATGTACTACCATAAAAAGCAATGTTTTTTTAAATATGACATTATTCTCTATTATTGATTAATCTTTTCTATATATTTGACTATTACCCGACTAAATTGGAAAGTCAACAAAGTGCCAAGAATAATAACTCTATACCCGCTTTACCAGTCTTTCCATCATATTAAATGCTAAGGTAAAAGTTTAGAGCGAGGCCTTATATGCACCGCACTTTCATATGAGCTTTCCTTAGATACATTGTATTTCAACTAGAATGCGCACGTTTATATCGAGGCTAAACTGAATTTAACAATCGATTCATATTTAGGCTAGAGGATAGGTACATATATTTTCATAGCAGTAAAGAAATATCACATAATTTATTAGACACAATATGCGCAAATCTGAGGCACATTTGCTCTTTATATTACCTTTTACTACACTTGTCTAATCATATTTTTTAAAGAACCTGCAGTGGCTCAATACTTATACTTAGTAGTAGGTTTTTACATAGGTATTTTTACATTTACGTTTTGAGACCTTTAAAAATAAATAATACCAGTACAAGAACAATAATCCCTTAGGTTTTTGCGAATATAAATAACCTACTTATAGCAATATACTGTTGCCCATATACTGAACTTAAATAATACTAAGTGACCGTGATTAAAATTAAAAGCTTAAACATATAAAAAGTTTTAATTTTGCAACACATCCATCACCGTTTACGAGTTGCAGCTGCAGCTGGTGAAATCATTGCATCACTGTTAGATAGTGTCTACACGGTACTGCAAGCATGACCTGCGTTATCTTGAACTGTGATGCTGCATGAATGACCAACAATTCTATTTATTCCTTTTTTATACAGTTCGCGTTCAGCCTGAATATAGTGCGCGTGCATGCAAAACCTGCAGGTTACAAAATAGTAAGCTTCAGCAATCAACTACCAGCACGTTGATTGCATGTCACTCATTTCAATCATTAAATTAAATGATAATTCATGCATGCATGTTATGCTGCATTACCGTCTAGGTGCTACATTACAACGCCAATAAAGTTAATCAAGGCAGAGTAAATGTCACAGAGAGGTAACTTTTTAATACAACTCGTCTGTTGCACGCTATAATGAATATCCGCTGTCCGCTTTTACTAAATATCCATACTTGTAAAAAATGGTACAGGCCAATTTATAAGTGAAATTTTAAAGTGCTGTGATTATATTGGCCTTTAAAATATGGTGATACAAGCCGTCCCAACCCAGCTCTACTAACCTATTTTACTTTTATGGTTTACTGTAAGACATAATTTATTAAAATTTTTAATGAAATTAACAGAATTTTCGTTATGGGCGAGAACCAGAACATTCATCCACGATTATTCAGGATCAATTTGATGAACTTACTACATTTCAAATCAAATATTACTTCGTTTTGTTTAATGTTATGGCTTCAAAAGTAGTTTCAACTTTTACTGTAGAAGATGGCTCCAACTGCAGTAAAATTAATGCTGAAAATTAGTCACCTATTAAGGTGACTAAGTTTAACATCATTTTTGTCAATGTCATATGAAACAAACATCTATGCATTTATATTTCTCATACTACCATAATATACGGCCCACAAATATCCAGTGTTTAGTTGTTCAATGCAGCATAATTTTTGATTCGATCGCTTCGCCGCCCGCATTACCCAATGAAATAATCACCGACCCCCATTTATAGTATTTAAATCATAAATGACGTAGCGTATTGTTTCGTTTATACGAAATGGGGTTTATCAATGAACCAGGGCGGATATGACTCAGCTTTGGGGGTTTGTTCGCGATTATTTTGACCGTGTGACGTCATAGGGAACTTTTATTAGCTATACTCCATCCCCGAAGTCGTTGGAACAATTTGACTCATCTAATTTTCGTGTAAATTTTGTATACTGTGACGTCAATTTGTAGAATCCCTTTCGTGAAGGGTGACAGAAAAGATCTAATGACAATTTAATAGCTTTGTCGTTCAATCTTCGAAACAGTTGGATAAATAATGACGGACATTTCAGATAAGGGTGTAAGAAATTATTAAAAGCAGGTACTTAATAGAAATTGATTAATTTAGGTGTTATTTTATAAATTTTGATGTGCACAAACTTTCACCATCTGTCGACTACCAATTGTCTAAATTTTATTGAGTTTTGTGCTTGGAAACATATTTAAAAAACACTTGTACCACCGATGACCTTAATAGCATCTCTGCGTATAACTAGCATATAAACAGAATACAATCCCATCCATCACTACTCCTAATAATAAAACTACAACAACATAAACGTCCACAAAAACCATCCACACGCACTATGAATTATAACACACTACCATACCTACATAGTTGTTACTCAAAAAGATCGGTCACTTCCCGAAGCGGCAAAAAGCTGATGGCTTTTTAATTTATGTGGGACTCCGGGACACGGAAAAAAGAGGCAATAAAATGTGTCTAACGGTGATTGAGACAGGTTGCACAAAAACCAACGGGTTTGAGCCGTTCGCAGGCTTTATTTATAGGGCCAAGGACTAGCACCAGATGCTTGGGCTTATTTTGATGTGATTCTCTGTATGCATATGTACTGGGGTTTCATAATGACGCGTAGATGTTATAGATTTACTGTATAGCTGTGCTTGATGACCCAGTGAACTTTGTAACACTTAGAATTATGTATGTGTGATATTTTCTTAAGATTCCAATATTATTTATCCTTTAATTTTACAAACAAACAAAAAAATACAATCAACTATTTTGTAGTAGGAACCTACTAACCTATGGTATTATAAGTGTTGTGAAAAATTTTCTCAAAGGTTTTACTAAACTTACATATACCACAGATTGTAAAATCATTTTTAGAATACCGACTAAAACACTGATATTTAACTATTTATATTCATATTTAAAATATTAATACTATTCAAACGTTCTATAGTTAATCATCTTCGTCACATCTATTGTCTCCTATAGAGAGATATACTCTGACGCAAAATTAACTACGCTAATACTCAATTAACATACATATTAAGCATCCATCTCATTACTATTAAAACTATTATTAATACCTATAAAATTAAAATGTATGTTTGTACATAAATCTGAACCGATTACGATACTACTTTCACTTATAGAAACTAAGTGTATCATACTTTATAATGATAAAGGAATCGTGAGACTCATTCAGAGTACATAAAAATAATGTGACATGGCGTGTAACTATTTATTTTATCTCTCTGTATCGTAGGTCACTAAGGAAGCGAGGTTATCCCCGACCATTCGGCTGATAAGAGCCCGCTACAACTGATTAAAACAGTTAAATATCTATGAAGTGAATAGAGTACGTTCTAAACAAAATTTATTATTATGGGAATTACTTACTAGGTATTCCGTGGGTATGTTACGGCGCCTTTAATCTGAAATGAAAATTACTCATTAAAACACGGCTATTTATATTAATTTAGACACACTAATTACAAAACAAGAGATTTTAAAAGGTTTCCCATCGTTTAGAACACACACTTTGTATCTAAAGATTACTAAAACATTTAATAGTGCATCTCGAAGAAGTCTAATCCATACTATTAATATTATAAATGCGAAAGTAACTCTGTCTGTCTGCCTGTTACTCAATCACGCCTTAACTACTGAACCAATTTGCATGAAATTTGGTATAGAGATATTTTGATACCCGAGAAAGGACATAGGCTACTTTTTACCCTGGGAAATAAGATAGTTTTTATCCCGGAAATCCCACGGGAACGGGAACTATGCGGGGTTTTCTTTGACTGCGCGGGCGAAGCTGCGGGTGGAAAGCTAGTTGAATAAATAAATGCTTGAGTTTGAATATAATATTTAATCATTAAAATCATCAAAATATTTCATATATAATAATCGCTGTCTATAACTAGATATATTAACTAATTCTAGTGATAAATCTATAACAGAAAGACGCCAATTCTGTAACATCCTTTTCCAAACCTCGTCACCATTCAAACTCCAAAAAAACTAACTACTACAAACGTAAATAAAAAAATACAGTCGTCATTGGTGCCACATGCGAATATGAATGGTCGGCTAACATTTAATAGCTTTCCAGTGGTTCATTCATTTAGTCACTGCACAGTGACTCACGCGCATATCTTAGTGGGTTACAGGAAATCTAATCATTTACATTGATATACCGATATACCGATAAATCTGACTAGATAATATATAAACTTGTTAGAGATATAGTGGTTTTAATTTCTCGTTTTTTGAGTAAACTTGTCTTATACTACGAGATTGTAGCCAAATAATGTTATGCAATATGTATTTGGTTGGTATTTGCTAATTAAAATGATTTAAAATTAAAATTTGAATAAAAATACATAATAGGAAGTGCGTAGTAAACGTTCATGTTCCTAAGGTATTATAACTAGAACTTTGCAATGTAATATTTAAACATTAATTTTCACCTAAAATCAACTAAATGAATAACAATCTAATTAATAGACAATGTTGAGATAAAACGGGTCTAAAGAAGACAAACGACCAACCCAAACATTAACTCATTTATTAAATAACAATTCCCGTTAAATTGGCTTCCCGATTCCCAAAAAACATCTTAACATACAAAAGCAGCTGTCTTTCCTTGCTTATCTGTTATCTTTGTCGTCGGAAACCTTTCAACAGGTCCGTTAGTTAATTGGCCAATAATCATCGTAAAAAGAGACCTTCGTTAGAGATGTCTTTTGGAGATTTTAACAGGAAAATAATAGCTCCAGTTTTATAACACCCGTTAAAAATCTTCGTCCTTTTTACGAGGGCATAAAACATTTAACAAAATTTTTTAAATTTGTTATTGATAACAAATCAATAACAAAATGTTTTTATGCCCTCGTAATAATTTTGTTATTGAATATAACATTTGAAATATTAAAACGTAATACACAAACCTTTAATTTGAGATTCAGCAACTACTTGCAGGTTATGTAATGAAATGAAAATTGTCCATTGCAATTTGCGATAAAAATATAAACATGAAACACAAACAATACATAAAAAAAAATAGCAAAAGAAAGTCACATCATATGTAGCGATTTCTTTCAGGCAACCCTTAAAGTAAAAAGAAAGAACTAAACATGGGTGAAAATTACTAGGTCAAGTCAATAAATAGCATCACTAAGATCACCACAAAAGCACGCAAATCTCAATTAAGAGATTACCATTCCACTCAATGGAGGAGTGTCAACTCAATTGTGTTTTAGGTCAGCCCAATAGAGGCGGACCTTGACTCTGAACTAGTGCTGTCGTTATGTAACTGCGGAAGGTTTGGACATCCTGATGTAATAAATGTTGGAGGCTTGATAGATTTCGTTAATGTTGTGTGTGAATCGTGTCCAGCGGGATCCAGGAAAATTGACTGAAAGTGTGTTAAATTAGTTAAGATTTATATTTGAGTATAGGCATAGCACATTGAATTACAAATGGATTAGGGTAAAAGTATGTGCTTTCCCATCGAAATTTCTTTGCTTTTGACTTATTTACTGTATGGCGATGAAATCTACTTGCGTAAACCATACCAAATTACCATCTACTGGGGCCTTAGACAAAGTAACAAATAAAAAACGATAACGAAGTTAGAAAAGGCAAAAATGTATGGGATTGACATACGCCGCGTTAGATCACGTGGTATATCTAATGTCAATCCCATACATTTTTCCTTTTCTAACTTCGTTATCGTTTTTTAATTGTTACTTTGTCTACGGGCCCTGAATTCTTAAATTAATTCAAGAACTCTTGAATCTAACTTGGAGTAATTATTGAAAGTATGACAGACTATTGTAACCAATACCGTAGTTACCATAAATGTATCGTAGTTACTGAAATTGATAAATATGAACCAAATACGAGTCTAGCAAAATTGAATCAAGTCGAATAGTTCACATGAGATGACTAACGCCATAGTCCCGCGGCTATAATCATTAGTATGATTATAACAGTCTAATGATGTCACTTAACAATGAGCTCTGTTAGGTTTGATTCATAAAAATATGGACGTTTCTAAACTTTAACCTGGTTAGTCAGAGATATATATGTTCTAAATACATACATTGATGTTATTAACTAAAGTTAGGTATTCTTGGAAATCTAGCAGCATCCATATCCATACTAATAATATAAGAGCAAAGTCTCTTTGTCTGTTACGCTTTACGGCTATTTGTATTACTACAATAATTTGAATGAAATTTGAAAGTAAATTATTTGAAGGGCCAGGATCAAAAATCAAATTTTTATCTCCTGGGTTTATGAAGATCTGTCACTTTGTATTTGAGTAGCTGTAGTACAAGGAAAACGGAGATTTCAAATCGTCTTTTCCTTATATCACTGATTGATATTATTGGTATGATGACGTACATTATTAGGTTAAGTAAGCAAGATGGATCATCATTTTTTATTATAGAAGCATCTAAATAAAAAGAAAATTTCGTATGTTAATACCTCAGCTCCTTAGCCTCCAGTTATAACATTTTTACGTATTACAATTTTGATACAGCTGATTTTTAACAGCTAACATTTTTGATCCTCAAATAGCTGTGCTTGCGATTTTTCGCGGACTCAACGTCTCAACCAAGGGCAAAACTTTCATCCCTATTTCCACATTAAAGAGAAAAATAAACTTCTATATTCGACTATTTACATTTTAAATTGTTTGCTGTGCTTTAGATGCACTTTATGTATCAGATAGACTTTAATATTACCAATAAATGTTTTAAACTTAAATCACATCATCACAACAAATCCTTACCATCATTGCTCAAACTCAAAGATTTATTTATTCAATTAGACTTCTGCTAGTAGAACTTTTGAATCGTCATAACATATTTTTAACATTTACCACCAATTCGGAAAGCAGTATCTATGGAGAAGAACCGGCAAGAAACTCCATAGTTGCTCTTTTAAAATCATGTCAGTCTTACAATTTAATTTTACATAAAAAACTACATAGGTAATACATATACATATATTATAATATGCCAAAGAACCAAGCAAGTTGGTTGGTAGTTACCAAGGTCAATTCTTCAATTCGAAGATCCTTATCCCAAACCCTACCGGATAGAACCTATCTAAATTGGCAATAAATTTAATATATTTATTATTTATGATAGTTCGCGTATGTACGTATTACATCATAATTCATATCGTATCACCATGACGTAACATTCGTTGATTGTGAAACTGAGACTAGATTCAGTTTCACAATCAACGAACGTCTTTGGGTTAAATAATGTCGTTTGTATCCATAAAAGTTGAGATCACGTTTAAAATAACATTTGCTGGAATAACCGTGTCATGTGCATATTGTTCTACTGTTTGTGATTTTTATTAAGCATTTGTAGAGGTATCTGAATCATCTATTGTACGTATATTAGCGTCAACATCTTTATTCAAATTAATTGTGAAGATTCCTAGAATAGTTCTTATATATCAATGTTTTTCCTCACATGTGTAGAAGGCGACAAGGAAACATACCTAGTCTAGACAAAATATGGACTTAAAATAAATTCTAGGAATTGAAGCTGCTAACGGATTGACGTAATTCGAGAACATAAGTCAATCATTGCACAATAAAAAAAAACCTGTACTTAAATATAAAATAATTCAATTTACAGTTGCCTAATAAAGAACACGAAGTCATGCCCAAAAATTGAAATTCAACCAGTTAAATCCATTCCATGTTCATTCATCCACCAAGCCACAAAATCAAAACAATCTCAATACCACGAAATAATACAACACATAACAAAAATAAAGCCAGTACACACTTTCTCCAGTCGCATATCGAAAGGGCCAGCGCAAATGCCACAGCACGCACCCCCCGCTTTACGAGCTTGCATTCTTTACAACGCTTCAATAATTCATAGCGACCCTATCGTTTTACGATTCCAATAAAGTCAGTACACATCGTCATTGCGTACCGCGATACGGAGACTTACGATTTAGGACGAGTGGTGCGTTGTAAAACACAACTTACGTCGTTTTGGTGTTCGTCAATTGTATGTTATTGTTTTAAGACGACGTCACTGGATGTAAATGTATCGGTTAGTACATGAAATCAAAATGCGTGCGTGACATGTTTTGGAAAAACATACAAGCAGATAGAAGCTGTTGTAGAATTTATTCCGATTAGACATGATATTCAATCTCGTATTGATTTAATTTACAATTTTACATGTTTTGTATTATGTAATCTGTAATTATAATCAAATCTAATTCCTATCCATTAACGAAAAACTTCAAGAATGTCAGCTATGCACTTCACCACTGTACGACGGTTAGAGTTAAAACTATCTGCATAATGAACCATCTATTAATGAGGTATTTGCACCTGCCCGAAGCCATAGAAATGACCTATTATTATTATGGTGCCTATATCCGACATAGTGTACGTTGACCTTACTCAGGGCAGATAAAAAACATAATGAGCTACGGCCTACGTTATACCTCATGTAGTAGCCAACAGCTTGTGATTAGTGTCTATTTATACAAGCCGCTCGCCCCCGGTTCACGCTGCCTTGCCCCGGGATAAAAAGGCTATGTCACGTTGGAATTATGTGGCTTTGAATTATTAGACTTTTTTAAACATTTTAGACGTATAAAAATGACAGACAAATGTACAAAA
>CAJQZN010032905.1:0-25416 GCA_907164685.1 Colias eurytheme
TAGGATCAAGTCACTTCCAAGTACAGACCAATGCCGATGCAAATTGTTTCCTGTTCATATTTGTCATAAGCTCAAACAATAAATTTATTAATTATGAATGAGGTTTCCTCAAATGAATGACAATGGGAACCTGGTCATACTTGCATGTGTTTTAATGTTGCATAGAAAGTATACATTGTAATCGTAATATCTTATATATAAAAATGAATCGCAAAATGTGTTGGTAAGCGCATAACTCGAGAACGGCTGAACCGATTTCGATAATTCTTTTTTTATTATATTCCTTGAAGTACGAGGATGGTTCTTATGTAGAGAAAACGTAAACATGTACCACGGGCGAAGCCGGGGCGGACCGCTAGTTTGATATAATAGTAGTACTTGATATGTACATGAAAGAACATTTAAATTTTGACTATACATAACACGTTTTTAAATCGAATCGAAACAACGGGTTTATAGTCAACCCGGAAAATAAATTAGTAAACATTTATAGCATTTTATACCAATTTGATTCGTATAATTTTCATAGCATAAAGACTGGAAAACGTTACTTTCATTGACCTCACGAATAATAATCCTTGGCAAATAAGTTCCTTTTACTTTTAAACAATTACGTGTTGTACGAAATTAACAATTATATAGGAAATTAAAAATTAAAAAAGGTTACCGATTATTTGGCTCGATCTTTTCAGTTAATAATGGAAATTATTCGACAACCTGCTTCTTTTTTTTTTTGGTTAATTTTAACGCGACGTTTTGGTTAATTTTAACGCGACGTTTATTAAATTCTTATTCAGTCTCTATGTTTCCTGGTATATATTTATTATTTTTAGAATACAAAAATGTGGAGAGTTCTAAATAAAAGCTTAAAAATATTCTGGACTAAATCGTGCTTTTGTGACAAGAAAATGTTTTCCTTCCTATTTATTTCAACAATATTACCATCTAGTATATTTAGTCGCAAAATAACGTAAAATCAGCGCAGTTTCACGCATAATGAATAGATTTTAAATCATCTATTTTATTACAATTCACCATTTACGAAGGATTTCAAACATTATTTCGTATAAAAATTGTTCCCTTAATTTGTAAAACTTGCACGTGTAATAAGAATGAATTTATAAGTTTGATGTAGTTTTATTATTTGAGTCAATAATGAAGTAACTTGAACAAACTTAAATTCGTGATTCCTAAAAGTAACAGCACACATACCCAAAATCAGTTTCTAATAGGAAAAAAAAGTTGTTAAGTATATCAAAGTAAAACCAGACTCAATAAGACTTCACAAATAAAATTGTTTTAAAATTTCAGTAGCAAAAACGAACAATGTACACTACATACTTCATTTGGATTTGTGCTTGAATATTTGCCTTTGATTTAATTTTATTAATATGTAAAATAAATTCAATATTTGAAACAGTCTTCATTTATTATTCTCATCCTCCACCATAAATATAAGTAGCAAAATTATGATGAATAGCAACAAAAACCACTAAACAGTGTTTAGTATTGAAATCAAGTTAGTTAAACATCCTAACATATCCTTTAAATGTAAAATTTTATAAGAATATCAATATGGATGAATGTTTTTTACACTTTCAAACGAAAATCAATGAATGGATTTTTGACTATACTTATATCATATCATTATCATTTTGACTATACTATAGAGTAAACTCGCATTTGCTGACAGGCAAAACCACACAGCACAGCTAATTCTATATTATATTATGTGTATAAATTATAAATGGTCTTGCTTACCTGAGATACACGGTACTTCCATACGGACTTGTGTCATGTTTCCTATCTGCCGGCCTCCGCATGGGCCCAACGGACGACGAGGCTCGCCCCCGTTGCCCCGGCGACCGCGGCGACGGCGACATCCCCCCACTCCTACCACCAGACATTGCATATTGTGTTGGTATTGTTGATTCCTCTGGCTGTTGAATAAAAAAATGTATATTTAACAATAATTGATTACAAAATAATATTCATCTATTTACTATCAACTAGCACATTAATACAAGAATAATATTTTTATCACATTTTACCTTCAAACTACCCAATTCGTACAATACAGCAAATTATTTTCAAAATCATCTTTAAATAGTACTCCATTAAATACTTTGTGGACTAACAGTGATGGAAGGGTCAACTCAAAAGCTTAAGGCAAACTACACATGCTACATAAAAAAAGAAGTGTAAATAATATGACAAACATTCCCATAGACCTTCAAAAACAGCTACTTTCATTTAAAAAAATAAAATATATGTAAGTAACAATACAATTTAAACTTTAAAGCAATACCTATAAGGTACATTATAGAATATGTTTTTGAAGTGTTTATAAGCCAAACAGATGATGGCATGGCCATGTATAAAACCTGGAAAACACATGTTACAAAACAAATAAAAACCGTGAGCATCCAGCTCCAACAAATAATTGAAGGACTATGATAAACTATGGACATTCAATAGACAATAAATTTTAATTAAATTGTTGATAAAACAATAAATAATAAATTTTAGCAACTTTGTGAATGTATCTAGACAGTATATTTAAGTTTAATAGAAAATAAACATCAAAATAAATATAACCTTAACTACTAACAAAATAGTAGCATACAGTAAAAGGGATGGCTTCAAACGAAAAAAAGGTAGAAATCAGCGAGTCGACAACACACTACATATTTTAAATGCAGTTTCGAGGAATGAGAAACCTTTATGATCTCTGGTTGAGTAGAGGGTGGTTGCGGTGCTGCAACATTAGGAAGAGAACCACTTCGGAATGAACCCATGGTCTGTTGGTTTTGTACAATCTGGGGCTCAACATTCTCAACCAACTCTGTAGTTGCTTTTACACGCGTTCTTCTACTATTTGAATTTACCTGCAACCATTTAGCTTCAAGATTTTTCTTTCTCTATATTGATTATCACATCACTACACAAAAGCTAATTATGGGAAATAATTATTGAAACTAATTAAAAAAGATATATAAAATAATTTTTACTACATATTATCAAAATACTTAGATCCATTAATTAACCTTATTCGATATAAAAATGATGAGAACACTATCGATAAACATTCCAAGACGAGAATAAATAATAACACCATAACACTGATAGATAAACAATAACAGAAATATTCACTGTTTAGAAAAACTATGTGTTAGGAAATTCTCGTAGTAACTATTTCTCTGATACCAGTTTATTTATTATGATTTTTGTGTAAGAGAATATCAAATAACAAGAATATTTCTAGCTATTATGATGCATACAGTACGAAATAAAAACTTGCTATATATTATCTATTGTTTTGAATTGGTTTTTATCAAATATCATAAATTATTTTAAGTCGCAAAAAGTGAATTATTCTAGCGATTATTGTTTACGTCGGCTAGCACATTTGACGGCCAGGAAGCGATTGCCTGAGTAAATAGGCGATTCGCGACATACCTTATTGGTTGCGTCGGAAACTTCACGCATAATTTTTTCAAATGCAGCTGTTTCCTCTGCCTGCTTTTGATTATGAAGGGCTATTTTTTCACTAAATTTTCTAGGATTCGCCATGATGATCAACAAACATTTATTCTTCTCTTTTTACATCACAATTTTCTGCGCTCCTAGAACCAAAACGCGCTTGCCTGTCAAAGACGACAGACAAAAATTACCAGATTGCAAAATTGAAAACGAAAGACCATGTATAGAGAATATATAATGCAACAGATATGAAACACAACCTAATAAATAATAGGCATTTTAGGGTCATTTTTATGAATTTGCAGGAAGATGGATTCATCTTCCAATCAGCCACGATCACATATTATTTTAAAATAAAAAATTGCGTAAAATTCATTTCCATCAAGAGATTACAATACAAAAGAATACGTAAAGTATAAATTATTTTAGTGATGTAACGATACATGTACATGATTTTGCCGATACAATACCTATACCGATATTTGTAGTAAAAAATCTTGGTAGAAAAATAAATAGTGACTTATGCATAAAAGTTACCAACATTTAACCTATCACGCGTCTGGCGCACAGCCGGCACCGATCCCGATAGTGTCAAGGGAGTTCACG
Source organism: Colias eurytheme (assembly GCA_907164685.1). Lineage (NCBI taxonomy): Eukaryota > Metazoa > Arthropoda > Insecta > Lepidoptera > Pieridae > Colias > Colias eurytheme. The sequence continues at coordinate 4,090 of CAJQZN010032905.1, forward strand.
AAATCTAGCTTTTTTATGACTACCGAGTTTGAAAATTTTATTTACCCTATTGTTCTATAATTATATGCCATGTATGATATATTTTTGGAAAGAAGAAGAAACTAGTTATAGCATAAAAATGTAATCATGACGATATATTTTTTCTATATAATTATAGAAATTGATTTAATTTTGTTTTAATTTTAATTGCTTACATACTAACACTAACATGATAATTCTGAGTTATCAAATGATCATATTCACGTTTTCATATCACTACACGATTGCCAAATACATTCACTTATGTTTTCACACATTTAACACAACGTATTTCACTATAAATAATAACAAATCTCCATTATTCACAAACAAGAAAAAAAGTGCCATTTTGCGTCTTCCGCACTGAAAAGTTGAGACACTTTTTCACTGAGTATTCTTCAAATATCCCTAAAACCAATATCATAAACGTATTCTACGTACAATTTCCAGTAATATACGTCTCAATTATCACTCATCTAGTTATTCCTCTCGGCATAATTCACAATCCAAATATTCGTTGAACAAGACAAATGTCACAAACTATGGCCGATGACGCAACTCAATCAATGATTCACTTTTTTTTTTTATTTTGTGGTTTTGGTCTCTATTGCATGTCTCGGAGTCGTGTCGATTCGAATTATAAATGTTTAAGGCATAGAGAAATATTTTTTATACTGGAAACATTCACTTGTAAGTCTCTACTGATGACCTTCAATGTCACGGGCCGCGTTAGGCACAGAGTTTGTGCGCAGAACGCTACAGTACAATTTGCGTTACGACACAAATATTGTGCGTAGAACGTGTCACGGGTTAACAGAGACTCATCTGTAAATCGTATTCTTTTAAATAAAAATACCAAATCAAAAAACAAGAAAATTATTATTATTTATTTTAGCATTATTATTTTTCAAAGTCAGTTGAACTTTAAGTAATACACATACAATCAGTAATCAAAGTTTACTAGTGGTAGTTTTTTCAGAAAAAGCGCGGGTACTTTACCCGCGCTCGGGCGACCTCCGGCATCGTTCGTTGGGCGCGGTTTTTTGAATTGTTTGATTTCGATATCGGTTGTTTTATAATCGGCGATACCGATATATCGGCTTGCCTATTATATCACCCGATATATCGGTATCGGTATCGTTACATCCCTAAATTATATCATTCATTGTTGCATACATTATAAGAATGAGATACAAGGTTAGATATAATGAATGGCAAGTCTAGTTTTATTAAGAAACTACCATAGGAAATTAGAAACTGTTTCCATTTAATACAATCATAGCCCGCAGCGGTGATGTCCTGTGGACGTCCTACATCAAAACCTAAGATCAAAACAAATAATGTGAATTACCTCCAAAAATTTAGTGGTAAAGAATATTACCTACTTTTCTCTCAATAAAATAAAAAAAATACTTGCTTCTGAAGTCAAAGGAAAACCCGCAGTAAAATTCGAGATAAAAACTATTCTATCAGATAGTCCAAGTTTATCCTCCATGTGTGTGCCATATTTCATAATCGGTTCAGCAGTTTTTGCGTGAAAGAGTAACGAACAAACATACAAACATTCGCAACTATATTATAAGTAGCCTATTCACATAGGTGATTTTTGTAGTTTTTGTTAAGACCTTTTGTGATTCTTTAAAAACCGGATATGTTGCTCCAAGTAGTTTTTATTGCTGCAAGTGTCATTCTTTTTGACAATATCAGTCAGCGTGTTAGTGTCAAATGTCAATGGATCTGACTGCTGACATTTGGCACTTGGCACTTGGCAGATGATAAATGATTGAGAAATGGTTCGGAAAACGTTCGAAGTTAGAATCGTTGAAAAGTGAAATTTGGAAATAAGAATCTCGTGTTTCAATTTTCTAGTTACAACGAAGCTATTATTGTTAAAATGAATAAAATTGTTAAGTGTGCCCTAAATAAGTGTTAACATTAATTAATTATATAATAAACATAGAATTAAAACGAAGAAAACTAAATATAAACCAGCTTTACTTACATTGTTAAAATGGAAGAAAAATATATTTTGTCATTAGACATAGGGACTACAACAATACGTGCTGTTATTTATAATACTCGTACTGAGACAGTAGCCAAGGCTGTAGACAATGTAAGTATCTTAAAAATATCTAATCAACTTTGTATTTAGGTGTATGCAGGTCATCACTTTCAATTTCAATAATTGAATTACAGATTAGATTTAGAAGCCAAACGTGTACATGTTTATATAACTGCATCTGGTTGTAAATAGTAAGCAGAGCTGATTTTTCATTTCATTCCATAATCAAATAAATCAATCAATTATTAGGGAACAGCTGATTTTGAAAATAACAAAGAAATTCCAAACATTGTATGATCATGCAATTTTAATTTCAGGTAATACTACATTATCCACACCCTGGCTATGTGGAAATAGATCCAGATGAATTGTGGAGCTCTGTTGTGGATGTTGTAAAGAAAGCATTGAGTAGTATGTTATATTTCGAAGATTGTAAAAGTTCAATTAAGTATTTTAGGGGCAAATAGCCCAACAGTACAGCTTGGCTTTATTAACCAATGTTCAAAAAAAGCATATGTTTTTTTTAATGTATTTACTTGTAATGCAATATTTAATGGACATATTTAATTGTCAAGTGATATACAATTTTAATACAGTAGAACCTCGATAAGTTAAAGTCCAAGGGAAACACAAAATATTTTAAGTTATAGAGGTTTTAAGTTATCAAGGGTCTATCCATTTTTCACTGCTTCTATAGCTTTTAATTTATCGGCGTAGGTGAGGGTTGTTAGTTTTCTTTTTGGACTCATTTTAAGCCAGTTTTATCACACAGTAAGTAAAGCGATGTTTCCAGGACAACTATCAAAAACTTATGATGCAAGTAAGTCGTTGTCATAATGCTATCCGCCGCAAAGCTTTGAAGAATTTCGATAAAGCAAACAATAGGTAATGTATTGTTTATGTTAACAATACATAGTAAACACGTGCAAGCAATAAATACCGAAACCTTTTGTTTTGACTCTCTCTCAAAATGACTCATTGACAAATAATTTTATGTTATAGAGGTTGTGGAAACATTTCTTTAAGTTACTGAGGGCCAATACAGAGATTATTTATTTAAGTTATAGAGGTTGCGTATTTTAAGTTAAAGAGGTTTTGGGCTCTGATGGGAAGGGAACATATTATTTTTTGAAGTTACAGAGGTTTTTATGTTATCGAGGTTTAAGTTATCGAGGTTCTACTGTATATTGTTTACGATGAAGGTAACACAAAAATAAAGGTTTAAAAGTTAATATTAGTGATTATCTGGTGTGTAGCTTCCCTCCCATTAACATATTCTTGATTAGAAAATATCTGTACCTTGAATGTGACAGAAAGCAGAATTTGTAAACAAAACCATGCTTAGAATATCTCAATCAAACTAAACAAATATATCAAAAGTGGTATGGTTACAAAGCACATTGTTCTTATCATTCTTATCATGAAAGAAAATATGAATACGTTTATTTTAATCAAAGTATTATATAAATAATATATTGTCTATCAAACAGGTGCAAGTCTAAGTGCGGGACAAATAACTGCTATGGGCATTTCAACCCAGCGCAGCACTTTTATCACATGGTCAAAAGAAACTGGTAAACCTTTTCAAAGATTTGTGACATGGAAGGATTTGAGAGCTGACAAATTGGTCAAACAGTGGAATGATTCTTATATTTGGAAGGTATTTTACTGAACTTAGAAAATACTTTTTCAGGAAATTGTTGTAGTTTCATCAGTTTTGATGATAAAGATGTACTCATTACTGATTGTCCCAATAATATTATAAACTTGATAACTTGTAAGTATGTATAGTCGTTCATGCGAAACCAATGAACTGATCTTGATGATACTTTGCAGTGACAACATATGTACTAGAATAATGCATAATCTGCACTGTACTTACTTTTACAATTTTTTGACAATATTGAAAATTTCCATAAATATAAAAAAATAATTGTTTACATTTGATTATTTTTTGAAAATGTCAGGGCTTATAAAATTTATTTTTTATTACAGTTTATAAAGTTTGGGGCATACATGCTTTTTATCGTGTCGAGAAGTAAAAGATTTAAAGCTGGAAGTGTTTTTAAGTTTTCTAATAATCAGGTAAGTAATATTATACAGTTATGCATGCAAAATAATTTTGACAATAGTAACCTTAAGAGCAATAATTAAGCATTATAAAGTATTATTTATTTATTTAAATTACTTAAGTAAATATATATTATATATAGTATTATTGAAATATATTACTTTAATATATTTATTATTTACATATAAAGATTTGTCGTGATTTTTTGCCTCGGAAACTTGCTTAAAAATAATGTACAAATATTTAACATCCTAATTTACATAATATGTGAACTTTGTAGCCTTGGAGTTTCTAATATTGCTTGTTTCAAATATTGCTATTTGTACCTATTCATTTGTTGTAACTAAATATTTTTTACTTTGTAGTAACTTAAATTATAAAAAATTGATAGCATAACAACTGTTGGAAAATTAGACCAATATTTTAATTGGTATGAGATAGGATGGTAATCTGCATAAAACATAATATGAATATTGTTTTTTTATTAATTGTAGACGACATTAAGGCTCTATTGGGCATTACATAACATACTTGAACTTAAAACTGCAGTGGAGAAAAATTACGCTATGTTTGGGACTTTAGACACATGGCTGTTGTACAAAATGACAGGTAATTAAGACAAGAATAATTGCTTAAGACCTGTTCTGCTATTATTATTATTTTTATTTCCTGCTTTGTGAGGTGAGGTATGTTGAGGGAAAAATATTATTTGCGTCGTAAAATGATTTTATTTTGCGAACGCGCGTTGAATGAAAAAAATAACAATGCTGTATGTTAATACAGTTAAATTTAGATTTAGAATTAAAATGGAATTGTGTTTAAACTGTGTCTTTAAAGTTACAAGGGTCTTGATACATTTAATTGCTTTGTAAATTTTTCACCTTAAAATATAAATACGAGGGTCATGCCAAAAGTTGTTAGATGCTCTTTACTTAATAATTTGATACTGGCAAGTTATACACCATCGTAAACACTAGTTATTTAGTGTCAAATTTAAATATGGAACATATTTGAATTCAAATATTTTTTGCTCATAAAGGCTTATTTTTGTGACAATCTGGCGGGAATTTGCTTGCAACAATGGAACTCAATCGACGAGATTTTCGCGCTATGATTTATTATGATTATAAAAAAGGTTTAAAGCCGCAAGAATATTTTAAACTTTTGGTTACTACTTTTGGTGAATCTGCTTGTTCACGAGCAACAGTTTTTAATTGGTTTGCTGAATTCAAAAGAGGACGGGGAAGCTTTGAAGATGAAGCGAGGACAGGTCGGCCGCCAACCGCAGTCACTAAAGAAAATATTCAAGCAACTGAAAAATTTATTCGCGAAAACCGACGAATTACATATGTAGAGCTTGAGCGAGAACTGGGTATTGGATCAGCAGCGTTGCAAACCATTATTCATGATCACCTTTCTCTCCGTAAGCGTTGTTCAAGATGGGTGCCGCACAAACTGACCGATGAGCAGAAAGACCGCCGGGTAGATTGGTGCCGATTTATGATAGAGAAATTCGACGGAGGCGAGAAGAAAAACGTATACGATATACTTACAGGTGACGAAACATGGCTGTATAACTACGATCCCGAAACAAAACGACAATCGACTGTATGGTGCTTCGATAATGAACCAACGAAATGTCGTCGTGCACGCAGCACGCAAAAACAAATGATTGCCTCGTTTTTTTGTAAGACCGGTCATATCGCTACTGTAGTGCTAGAGGATCAAAAAACAGTTAATTCTGAGTGGTATGTGTCAATTTGTGCCCCCTCAGTATTGTCAGCTTGGTGTGACAAGCGACCGAAGTCAGGAATCCGGCACCTTCTTTGGCACCACGAGAACGCCTCGGCGCACACGTCCGCCAGAACACTTGATTTTTTTAATTCAAAAAATGTGTCTATCCTGCCTCACCCGCCATACTCTCCTGACTTGGCACCTTGTGATTTTTACTTGTTTCCCAAAATTAAAGAAAATTTGAAAGGAAATAGATTTGAGAGCAAGGAAGATGCATTGGCTGCCTATAATTTCGAAATTTCCGAGGTATGTGGAAAAGAGTGGTCAGAGGTGTTTTCCAAGTGGTTTAAACGCATGGAAAAGTGTATACATGCTCGGGGTGAATACTTTGAAAAGATAGATATAAGTAACAAATAATAAATATTATGGTTTTCGAGTATCTAGTTTTTTTTGGCATGCCCCTCGTAGGTAGGTATATCACGGCTACCTATACTTCCGCATTTTGAATGTATGCGGATTTTATGAGTTGAGATTTGTATAAATATTATAACGGCCATGAGCTTATGAATGACTAATGATGAGAGGTACCTTTGTAAAAGACGTCCTTGGTTGGCCTTATCACTTGGTATCAATATATACCAACACAAATTTAAATGAATAAGACAAGATTTGGAACGTAGCGCGCGACTTTTTAGATTACTCAAAATCCAAATATAAGACTTAGCCGTTTTAAAGCTAATAATCGAATGAAAATAGTAAATACATATAAACAGGCTGATAAGCAAAAATGTTGTTTGAGCCTTTGTACTATTTAAATAAAAAGTAAAAATAATCTCTTACAAAAACATTTTATTTCAACCTCATAGCTAATCTATACTAATACTAATAATATTATTAAGCTGAAGAGTTTGTTTGTTTGTTTGAACGCGCTAATCTCAGGAACTACTAGTCCGATTTCAAAAATTCTTTCGGTGTTAGATAGCCCATTCATCGAGGATGGCTATAGGCTATATATCACCACGCTAAGACCAACAGGAGCGGAACCACGCGGGTGAAACCGCGGAGCGCAGCTAGTAATTAACCCATTGAGCCCCGAACGTCCCGATCGGTCCGCGACACAATAGATTTTCCATTGTGTCTGTGATTCCGGGGCCTGAGTTATTTAAATATAATGAAATCAAATTCACTCCTAGCTATGAACTTAAAAAAAATCTCGATATGACGATCAAATATTTTTCAGATAGAAAGTTGCACATGAGCGATGTATCATCAGCGTCCGCCACTGGTTTCTTCGATCCGTTCACAATGCAATGGGCGGGCTGGGCCATGTCCATATTTGGTATACGAATGGCCATGTTGCCCAGTGTGGTCGATACAGCAGGTGACCATTTTACCAGCACTGCGAAGGAGATTTGGGGACACCCTATACCTATAAGGTGTTGTGTAAGTAGATTTAGTTTCGGAAATCTGTTGCATGTTTATTTCTGTTTCATTTATATTATAACAAATAATGATAATGAAAATGACATTTGCAAATTATAATTAAGTATTATGTACTTTGGTATTAATCGCATTGTGCATGCAATTTTCTTCGAGTGGAACTTGAAAATGTAGATGAAAATCCTGCGTAAATCTTGATGCTTAAACCACGGTCGTATAGATAGAACCATTCCAGAAATGAGCTCGGACAACAGAAAGACATGACTTTTCTTTTATATTTCCTTTGTACTTAATTTTAGTGGTAGTCTATCATCAATCATGGGTTTTAGTCGGTAAGAATCCGACATAACCCACGGCTCCTTCCCCGGGGGCCGTGGGTATCTTTGGAAGATTTCCCCACTATAAAAAAAAATAATAAAAAAAAGTGGTAGTCTATCAAGAAGATACAAGTAAATGTTGAAGATTTTAGATGGATCCTAGAAAATGTTGAAGATGTAAGGTGTTATTTTTGCGTATACCTAGAACCCTGCTCACCCTTGACAGTGTAAAATTACTATCAAGGAAGAGCGGGATTTTGGGTGTCGTAATATCTTCGAAACAAAGGAAATGGAATATATTAGTACTCTTTGTATGTTGGTGTTTACAGATTTTTTTCTATATACTTACATAATATGACAAAACTAATATTTATTCATAGTCAAAACATGTATTTACATCCGTTTGGAACTACAACAATAGATAAAACATGTGAGTTGCCTTGAAAATGTGACTTAAATATTTTAAAGATTTTGTATGTGATGAAATATTTACGATAAATTTTAAACACGTTATTGTTATATTTCAGTATAAGATTATGGTGGTGCAATATTATGTTTGATATTGAGTTTATCGCTCGGACAAAGTTCGTTAATTCTTCCAATTTAGGTACAATATAAATATCGATAGCTTAGCTATCTTTAGTTCTAACTTATAGCTATCATAGCTATAAGTTATAACTAAAGAATTGGGTATACTTGTCAACCGACTTTAAAAAGTAAGGAGGTTGACAAGTATACCAGATTCTTTAGTTCGATTATATGTTTGACTGGGTGAACTGATTTGGAACTTTTTTTTTGTTTGTAACCTGGTAGCTCCTATGTGGTCCCAATGAAAATTTGTTTATTTCTCACAATTTGAAGGCGGCTTAGATTTTTCTTAAAAATAATTATATGTTATCTATATCTCAACTAGTTTCTTCCAGATAGCTGATCAAACGGCCTCCATGTGGGGTTCTTGCTGTTTTGACGTAGGAGATGTGAAATTAACCATGGGAACTGGGACGTTTTTCAATATAAATACCGGGGATTCCCCCCACGCGAGTGTCTCGGGGTTATACCCAGTGGTGGGTTGGAGACTTGGCTCTGAACTAGTGTTCTCTGCGGAAGGTGCTAATAATGATACGGCTAGTATTATTAAATGGGCGCAGAATTTAGGTGAGATATTTTTAGCTTGTTTAGAAAAGCAGTTTTATTTACTTACTAACTCACTTATATCCATTCTTCCTTCTATCAAAGGAAAGCTTACAAAATCTTTTATTCATGTAAACATACAAGTATTCTTTTCTAATTTAAAATATTTCTACTTATTGCATATTTATGAAAACTGAAAAGCATTATTGCGTATAACATAATATTTCTTATAAGTAGTTTTTTTTATCAAAATAAATTGGTTAAAAGCCTTGATAAATTTTTATTTAAATCTATAAACAGTTCGATGTTTCAGGTCTATTTGACAAGCCGGAAGATACGTCAGAAATAGCGTTATCTGTTCCTGATTCTGATGGAGTTTTCTTTATACCCGCTTTCAGTGGGCTTGGTGTAAGTTTATTTTAATTAATTCGTGAATACTTTATATAAATATACAATTTGCATTTAGTTGTTAGCTTCTACTCAAGCAAAAGGTCGACGTTGAAAAGTAAATTCAATATAACTTTGTAACTCAGGATTCAAGAATAGTAATAGCTTTGTGAAATAATTTTCAATATCAGTTCAAGCGTTTGAGTTTATCTATTAGGTATTTAATCAAAAAGCTTACAAAATATCAAATCTTTACTAAATGTCTATATTATTACTTTCGTATTGTCCAAGCTTTTGTTTTTTTTCCTAAATATAAAAAAATTTGACATTTTCACAAGTTCATTACTATTTTATAAATAAATAATTCCATTTCCAGCCGCCATACAACGATTGCACAGCTGCTTCAGGCTTCGTAGGCATGAAGCCGACAACGTCCAAAGCGCATTTAGTTAGAGCCGTGCTCGAAGCTATCGCGTTTCGTACCGCACAATTATATGATTGTGTGAAAAAGGAGACTAATTATACTTTCACTACTATACGGTTAGTGGATATTTTTAATCTTAATAATTATTTCGCGTTATAGTCTATAAATTATATACAGTTTACTAAAACCTTCTTCGAGAAGCACACTATTCATTGACGAAAACGAAACCACAATCTGTGCAGTAGTTTTTGAGTCTATCGTGATCAAATATGTAGATGGATGGATGCGCGGTGGAAATAAGCGGAGAAATAAATAGACGGGCAGAAATACTTCTTATTACTTATATAATATGTAAAGATAAATTATGTAGTAATTTGTCATTCAATTTTTAGAAAGACAAAAAAAGTTAATATTAAAATGTCAATTTCATTTTAATTTTTATGTTGAGTGTCTAAAAATATTATTAATAATACGTTATGATATAAGTTTTATGGAAAATTGTTTTAATTCCAGATTTATTTTTCTTACATTTAAAATTGTTACATTTTTATTTGTAGGTTGGATGGAGGTGTATCAAACAATGATTTCGTAGTACAACTAGTGGCAGATCTAACAGGACTTCGAGTAGAGAGACCGGTGCAGGTCGAAATGTCTTCCCTTGGCTGTGCGCATATAGTGGGATTGCAATTAGGTATGTAATATATTAATTTTCGTTTATTTTGTTTAATTTGTTTCCAAATAAGTTAACGTTACATCAAAATCGGTAAAGTAATTTCGAAGCTAATTTGGTAAAACGGAACATAAACCTATTAAAATAGTTACTCTGGTTGAAGAAAAATATGTTGCTCCCCAGATTTTATTCTTATATCTTTTCTTCTCCTTTCGTCCAGACGTTCTTGCATGCACCTAAAAGTAAAATAATTCTTCATACTTTCTGATATTGTTGGTACAGAAATGTGACCCTTAATATTATGTCTATAAGAAATTGTTTTTATCTTTATTGCAACCGTTCATAATATTTCAGGTATATTCAAATCGAAAAAAGAGCTAATATCCCTCCGCAAAATAGGCAACGTGTTCGTACCAAGAGCGCAAGTTAAGAAGTCCTATGAGAACATAATATCACGTTGGGAAGACGCCGTCAAAAGAATGTGCGGGTGGTATGTTGATAATAAATCATCTATATCACAAAATAGCGTATCAGATTCAAGTAGTAATTCAATTACCCCTCAAAATAGTTTCAAGGTGTCTCCGAAGAAAAATGGGAAGTCTAAATAGCGGTGGTTTTTACTTTTGCCGCTTTGTATTGCGTGCGTTCCCATATTTAGATGATATAAGGCCCCGCCCTGTAGGTGTAAGATACGTTATAGTGTAAGTTTAAAACTGATGGTGAACTGTTGATTTTATATTGTATAGTTTAAGGATTAGGGTGCTTTTCCACTGTGTAGCGAGGAATGTGTTTGTTTTTACAAATCATATAGATTCATTTAGTTTGAAGTGATTTTATAGGTTACTAGGTTTCCGCCCGCGGCTTCGCCCGCGCAGTCAAAGAAAAACCCGCATAGTTTCCGTTCCTGTGATTTCCGGGATTGCGTCATTTTGCCGGGATAAAAAATAGTCTATGTCCTTTCTCGGGTATCAAAATATCTCCATACCAAATTTCATGAAAATTGGTTCAGTAGTTTAGGCGTGATTGAGTAACAGACAGACAGACAGAGTTACTTTCGCATTTATAATATTAGTATGGATTTACAAACACATTCCTCGCTACACATCCTCGTATATTATTGGTGGAAATGCGCCCTTAGGTTAAGGTAAAGGAGTTTTAATGGAGATTCGTTTTATTGATATGTTTGTAATCTCATATTGGAGTGTATTTTTTTATAGGAATTGCTTTGTGACATATAGATTTGTGTGTTAGCTATGAATAGGTAATTTTTGATGTCTACCCTCCATGTGATTTTTTTCTTGCCAAAAGCATTTTTGTGTTCAATTGTTCTTTATTTACTAACTTGTAAAATGTGCCACATTCATTAGCTTTACGATAAATGCTATTTAAAATTAAGCTTTATCATATCTGAGATGATTATTTATTCTAAGACGTATGATATTATATGACATATGCTAATACGTAAAGTGCTCTTTTCTAATCGACTACTGCTTGAAAAGCCTTAAAATAATATCCCATGAAAAACGTATTAGATATTTACATTTAGTTCATCTCACCTTTATCTGCTTGTTGTAAGTTCCGCTACCTATGAGCAGTTGGAATTTAGTTTTGGGTGTTAGATATTTTTTGTTATGGCAACTTTCTTTAACAGAATATTTATAACAGTTCTTATGTCGCTATTAACACCAATTAACCATAATAGGAAATAGCGAACAAGAGACTATTTTAAAATTTTATTCTCCTTCTGCTAATCAGTATTTTTTGCGAAAGCGTGAACTTGCTCTCGGTCCTTTGCTAAAACTAGGAAAAGTTGTTTTTAAAGTTGACTTCAATGTGAAATAAGCAATATTTTATTTTTATTATTGTCTAAGTATTAATTAATTTTTAAGGCTCATCATGTAAAAACTATTGTTTATTCTTGTCACATTAATATCAGTTAAAATTATAAATGCTCTAATAGACAACTTATAATATTAGTAATAAAAAAGGTAGATAATCTAAGTGGACGGTTTAAAAACGAAGTTTTATTAGGGCGCAAACTGTCTGTATTAGAGTCCCTTTTTTGCTTTTTAATGCAAGTAAGAAAGCATTGACGTGTGACTATTTTTAAAGACTGCAATAATTCAGAAATGACATGTTGTGATATAAATCGAGTAATTGGTAGTAAGTAATAAGTATATTTAGATGTTGTCTTCTTCCTTAAACCGTAAGTGACATATTCAGCTTAAAAATATATGGATCTTCGCTATAATATAATTAAATAATTGTATTATTATTTTATAAGGCGTTAAAATTTTTGATAGATGAGATTGAATAACATTGACATAGCGTTCCTACGTCTTTAAATATCTACGGTGTTGTTTTTAGTGAACAAAAGTAATAATATTTAGAAGCTCGTAATTCACTTAGCATCGCACGTGTTACGCCCACACGCATAATTGGCTTGACGAACTTTGTAAATAATAATCATTGTGCTCAAGCGTTAGGTCCGGCGCCGATATGACGAAGCGCTGCGCATTGCACTTTTCATTGTCAAACTAATTATCGACATTGCCTTCGTTAAAATAACGTTCAAAAGAGCGCAGCGCGCTACCTTTCGCGTGTGACGCTCGATGCCCCCCGAAATAAATTGTTGTTATTTAATATTGAATTTTATGTTAATGAAAACAATGTCGAAAATAGTTTGACAGTGAAAAATGCGCTGCGCTTCGGCATATCTGCGCCGGGCCTTGAAGTCCGTTCACATAGATCGGAGAGCATCGGCGCGCATTTTTCTTTTCACACCAATCGCGTTCAAACAATCTTATGAAAAGCAATGAAGATGCCTTGCCTATAAACACTAAAATCTCTGTTTTCTACGCGATAAGAAACTGCTGTTCTCTCCGAGTCGGTCTGTATGAACCTATATGAAGTTATTTCTGCTCAAGCCGCTTGCGCAAGTAGAACTACAAAGATATTGTTTACTCGTCAAACTTGCAGTTATATGTATATAGGTAAAGCTAAAGCTTATAAAATGAATCTTTATTCAAGGGATCAAATTGTTGTATTTTAAAGATTATCTGTGTATATTGTTGTAATTTGTTGGGTTTTAACTTTTAAGGAATATTATTGACCATGGACGTAACTATTTTTAATTTATAAGTTTGAAAGTGTATATAAGTAGGTACTATTATTATTTATTGTAATATACGAAAACATTAAAATTCACCAATAGGACGTTGATATTAAAATAGTATGAATAATTAACATATTAAGTATATTTACCTATAAATCATTGAATATTTTGATCAAGTGTTGTAAACAATTTTATCCTTTCTTTGTAGTACTTTGATTCGTATGGCTACTAAAATTTAAAATGTTTAAATATTGTGATTTTGAATACATACTTTTAAAAATAATAAGTAGGTACTAGAATCTACAAAATTATCATTTATTTAATGTGTGTACGTATATTGATATAATATGTACATATTTATAAATTAAAATAAGAATGTGCCTATTTTATAATAAGGTTAATTAGTTGAATAGTGTTGTATGGCTGAAAAACCTATTAGAATTGCGAAAATGTCGTAAATATTTGTAAAATTTCGAAAATAATTTATTTAGTCTAGACTCAAGTGTATTGTAGGTGATGGTTGTTTATTTAAATTTTAAGTGTTAATGGAACGCGACGTTATTATAAATTCGTTTTTAGATACCTATGACAAATTGATATTAATAAATAACTTTGTTTTAAATGTGTAAAAAATAAGTAGGTACGTCATAACTTTTTACCGCCAAATTATGAATATTTATTGTAAATATTATGAACATGATTATCATTTTTTTATTTTCTTAAATTGTTGATCGCCTTTAATGTTATTTATCACATGATTGATCTTTTATAAAAAAAATATCTTTACTATAATGAAGGATATATGTGTTTTATAGTAACTATATACTATATGTTCATAGATTTTCTGACAGAGACTATTAATTTGTGAAACAATGCAGTTGTAGAACAGTTCCGATTGTATAAATTAATTGTTATATGAAATGAATATTGCAGACGAAAAAATATAAATATATATCAGTCGAAACCATGTTTTTTATTCCGTACTAGCTTTCCGCCCTTGGCTTCGCCCGCGTGGTAGAAGAAAAACCCGCATAGTTCCCGTTTCTGTGGGATTTCCGGGATAAAACCTATCCATTGTCCTTCCTCAGGTCTTAAGCTATCTCTGTACCAAATTTAAAGTAAATCCATGCAGTACTTTTTGACTTTAGCCCGTACATACATACAGACAAACAGACAAAAATTCTAAAACAACATATTTTTTCTGCTTCAGTATCTGTTGTAGACAAGTTGTAGATCACGCCCCAAGATAAAGAATTAAAAAAAAAATATTTAATGTACCTACAGTTTTGACTATCCTACAATTTTATTAAGTATACTTTGTTTCTTATAATATAATTCAGGGGAAATATATCTTTAATAGTAAACAAAGTACTGTTCAGAGGCGAGACAAATTTTTTTTCGCTTAAATTAAGGGAATAACTTTAATTAGACGGGGATCTGATTGACATACATATCAGACCGATAATTTTTTTTCTGAGCCACCATGAGACTTCTTACACGAGGTGGGTTAGAAGTCAGTTTTAACAATGTGCTTACAATTATACCTAGTCTATTTACTAATTAAATTATATACCTACTGTGAACATTGAGCAATGAACACACTACAGTCTGCATACATGAACGTGGTTCGAATTAATTTAAATTAGATTTAGGTCAGAATTATAAAGTTCAAATTATACCGTAGCATTTTTTTCAGTAATCTATAATTATTATACCACGTTATACTAATTATTGGAAATCATGGGCAATTATTGTGAAATATCATGCAATGATTGTTTTCGTCATACTTACAGGTAACTAAAAGATAAAGAAAGACAAGTTTAAAAATAACTATTCCCTTTCCCAGTAATATATTAAGTCTAGCTTTAGTTCTGAAAATAAATGTTATTTATATAAATAAGCAGTAGGTATAGGTTTTAAGAAGCATTTATTCTCATTTAATAACTTAAACCTAGTTACATGAGAATACTTATAAAATATAAAGTAGGTAAATAAAGAATGCATGTATACTGTACATTTAAAAATTTAAATATTAAATAAAAAGCATATATTCATTTGTAATATTTTTTATGAACAAACAATAAATTTAACATTTAAATAAAATTGTATATACCGGGTGTAATAAGTGTGCACAGGAGATTATTCCGTAACTATTGCAGCTATATCAAAAAAACTTTAAATTGATATCGACAGTACTTTACCTAATGAGTAAAATGGCAATGATAAGTTTCTTAAAATGACACGAAAAATAGTATATAAAAAATTAACTTTAAACATTCCCATACATTTTATTTACCATACCTACATTTTGTATTCAAAGCAAATTCTCGAAGCGAAGTCCTCATTGTGCAATACAATGAGGAGCGTTATTTACATTTTCTAAATGAACTTTCCTTAAAATTGGCGAAATTAAAGCAAAAAAAAAAGTTATGGAATAATCGCCTGTGCACACTTAACGATTACACCTTGTAGTAGGTATAATTATTTTTATTTTCTTACTTACATAACTTAGCTTCTAAATTTCATGATTAAAACTTCATAACATTAACGAGTTCAATTAAAATAAACTTTGGCATTTTAGTTGCTTTAGCGAATTTATCCATATTTTATCCAACCCACGACGGCAGAATCTTAATTCTTCTATCAAAACCGACCAGACTATTTTCAAGCTTTGACATTTCCGAATTTTCTAGAAGATCGTTGCTCAAAAATTCACTGGGAAAAGCTGCTGATCTCTTTTGAACTGTATGTTCTACTGGCGAACCAATTTCTTCTGATCCTTCCGTAGTAGGAATCTCATTGAGTGGAACGACGATCGGCACGAATCCAATAATTTCTATAACTTGCAAAGGTTCTTGTATAATTGTTGTCGCTTCCACATCATCATCCGGTACTGGAGCAGCCTGGAGACCCGCCACGGCCAGAAGGAAAACTAATAACGTGTATTCCATTTCTATAATAGATTTATTGATCACTTTATTTAAAATATCAGGTTTCCACGAGTAGTCTCTTCTTGAAAGATGAATATATTGTACTAGACCCTTGCATGTGCTCTTGATTTTATACTTTTATCACTGGTTGTAATATAAATTGTGCTAACTAATCCGGAATACGATGAATTATTTGAACTATTTTAATAGTGTGGACATATATTATTTTCAGTGGCATAATGATCATGAGTGAGCATTATTTAGTGTAAAAACGATGAATGCGCAAATATTCTTAAGAATAATGTGAATCCGTGATTCATATAATGTCAAAAATCTATTTTTATAAATTTCTTTACTATAAATAATATATCCTAACTATATATTTATTTTTATAGTTACTAATCACTGAGACAGAGACTAATTGTGAAATAATGCAGTTGTAGAACAGTTCCGATTGTATAAATTAATTGTTATATGAAATGAATACTGTAGACGAAAAAATATAAATACATAAAAATTAAATAAAAATTTGGTTATAAATTCGCCCGGTATTTTTTTTTATGTATGTACACCGATTACGCCGAGGTTTCTGAACCGATTCACGTGATTATTTTTTTGTTTGATGCGGAATGGATTCGAATTAGTCCCATAAAAATTGTATTCGGATAGACCCGCTAGTTTTTATTTTATGAGCATTTTTGTCTGATCTTGATGACTTAATTGCAAATCTATCAAGTAACTTTCGTTCACTTCCCGAGTAACGATTGACCTGAAATTTTGTATATATGTAAATTGGATAGCGATGAAAAATTATCATGACATAGAGCTAAGTTTATGATGGAATCGGAAGGTGGCCGTAGGAACTCAGTAATTTATTGCCTCATCTTTATCGAGTTTGGGCTCGTTTGATTCGTGTTGAAAAGTAAAAAATCAAAAAGATTTGATATTATTAATTACTACATATTATTTAGATGTGCTAACTGCTATTATAATAATTATTAAATAGATTTGAAGCCGGAGCCAAGCACTAAGCACTAAGCACAAGCATTAAGCCCGAGCACCGACATCAAACCTTTTTAGTAAATAGCATATCTAAATAATATGTAGTAATTAATATTATCAAAACTTTTTTATTAATTACTTTTCCGTTTTTGAAGTCGGTTGTTTTTAACGTACAGTGCCACAAACTTAACTGACCCGGTGACAAAAACTGGAACTACTAAAACTACGAACTAAAATCGAATTCAGCGACACCGTCACCGGGTCAGTTAAGTTTGTGGCACTATAGTTATTTTATCCAACCCACGACGGCACTGACCAGCCTGGTCAGTGCCGTCTTCAAAATTTGACATTTCCGAATTTTCTAGTAAGTTGAAGTTCAAGAAGGTTTTTCTTTTTTTTGTGGTGAGCGGAAGGTTCACCCTGGTAGCGACATGCGCAGGGATGTCCCCCCTTGACGGGGATCACGAACATCGGCTTGGATTGTCGATTGAGTGGAGGAGGCCGGAAGGACCCTAGTCGGACGGGCGCTCACCCGGGTGGGCGCGTGAACGCGGAACAAGGGACCTCGTGGTGTGTGAGGTGTCGAGGTGGGCTATTCAAAAAGTTTAAGGTATGTGTAATCTGTAATTATACCACGTTAAACTGATTGTTGGATAGCAGGGACAAATTATTGTGAAATATCATGCAATAAAAAATTTCGTCATAAAACTAAAAATAAAGAAATGCTATGCCTACATAGCATTTCTTATACATTACATTACCCTAGTAAGTAGATACTTGTTTATTAAAACAAAGTTTAAAAATAACTATTCCCTTTCATAGTAGGTAGGTACATAAGGCTAGCTATGCCTTTACTTAGTTCTAAAATTAATTTTGTTTATAAAATAAGCAGTAGGTATTCAGTCTCTTAGGTACTCTTAATTATTATTACATGTATGCTGTTCGTTTAAAAAATAAAAATTAAATAAAAAGCATAAGTATATTCATTGTAATATTTTTATTAACAAACAATAAATTTAACATTTTAATAAAATTGTATATTTTTTTATTTTAATATACAAACTGTACCTAGTTACTTACATAACTTAGCTTCTAAATCAAACATTTTAACATACAATATATCTTAATATATATAAATCTCGTGTCACAATGTTTGTCCTCAATGGACTCCTAAACCACTTATAATAAAATTCGCACAACATGTGCAGTTCGATCCAACTTGAGAGATAGGATAGTTTAAACATGTAGGTACCACGGGCGAAGCCGGGGCGGACCGCTAGTCTTACATTAATAATTATTATCCTAGGTGTCATAATTAAAGCTTCAACTTTAACGAGTTCAATTAAAATAAACTTTGGCATTGTACAATGTACCTACATGTTGCATAAGAGCAGTTATACATATTTTATCCAACCCACGACGGTAAAGTCTTAATTCTTCTATCAAAACCAACCAGGCTATTTTCAAACTTTGACATTTCCGAATTTTCTAGAAGATCGTTGCTCAAGAATTCACTGGGAAAAGCTGCTGATCTCTTTTGAACTGTATGTTCTACTGGCGAACTAATTTCTTCGGGTCCTTCCGTGGTAGAAATATCATTGAGTGGAACGACGATCGGCACGAATCCAATAATTTCTATTACTTCCAGAGAATCTTGTATAATTGTTGTCGATTCCACATCATCATCCGGCACTGGAGCAGCCTGAAGACTCGCCACAGCCAGAAGCAAAATTAATAACGTGTATTCCATTTCTATAATAGATTTATTTATCACTTAAAATATCAGGTTTTCCGTTCACGAGTAGTCTCTTCTTGAAAGATGAATATGTTATAATAGACCCTTGCATGTACTCTTGATTTTATACTTTTAAAACTGGTACTATATAAATTGTGCTAACTAATTTATTTGAAACATGTTAATAGTCTGGACAAATATTTTCAATGGCATAATGACCATGAGTGAGCATATTCTAAAAACGATGAATGCACAAAATATTCTTAAGAATAACGTGAATCCGTGATTCATATAATGACAATAATCTATTTTTAAGTCAAGATCTTTACATGGATTTGTTGATATTTTAATTCCGTTTTACCCATTTGACTATTTGGTCAATAGTTAGGGTAATCTAAGTAACGACTAACGACCTTCCTTGTTTCCGATTCGAGGTAATCGTGATATGCGAGGAAATTCTCACACAGATCATGTCCAATAATCTATCGTCCAATATCTTTTTGTGTGCTTATACGCGTTTAACTATTGTCATTAGAATGGTAATGTGATTTCTCGATATCATGCATATTATGTATACTGATTACTGAGTGCTTATGTCTATGTTATTCGTAATGGCCTATGCATTTATGACGCCGTGTGCTGAAAGCGGATTTATAATATTACTAGATTTCCGCTAGCGGCTTCGCCCGCATATTCAAAGAAAAACTCGCATAGTTCTCGTTACCGTGGGATATGCGGATATATGTATATTTTAAAAATTATGTATGTATACAAAATGTCGTGTATTGTAATCCAAGTGTATTACTATCACTATTTAAAATAATCACTTATTATAGTTTAACAGACAGATTTTGAGGAATTAGCAATTACAATATTTTCAAAGTGATTTATTTAACTTTTTTAGTGCGTCTTGCCGTCGATTCAAACAAGTTACATAGCATCTTAAATCATTAACTGCTGATAATGCCTGGACGTGTGTCAAAATCGGAGTTTACTTATCTTCTTGATTATTATCAGTTATCACTGTTTTATTCACAATCAATAAGATCTTCAATTGATTGAATTTTTTACGACTTTATCATTATCATCAATAGAAGAATTACCAGGCCGCCGGCCGCCGCCGTCCGCGTCGCAGAGAGGTAAGAGGTCTGAGGTAATATGTGTTGGCCGTTTGGGCGTATTAAATGGGATGCGTAAAAAATGTATGAAAACATGTCTCAAGTTGCAGTTGAAGTTGTACTGATGACTGCTGCAAAATGGCATATTATGCGAGAAATCGTACCTAGCGTGAGCGAATTCTACTGTGATTTTATACCTACCACGTTATTCTAATTTATGGCAATCATGGGCAATTATTGTGAAATATCATGCAATAGATATTTTCGTTATAAAACTGAAAATAAAGAAATCCTATGTACCAAAACAAAGTTTAAAAATAACTATGTATTCCCTTACACAGTAATATAATACTTCTAGCTATTCTTTAGCTTTCAAAATAATGTCTTACTAATTCTATCCTATCCTATCCTACTAATATTATAAATGCGAAAGTTTGTGAAGATGGATGTAAGTGTATGAATTTGTAGGTATGACTTTTACTACTCTTTCACGCAAATACTTTTGAACCCATTACATTATGAATTTTAGCACACATATAGAGGGTAACTTGGATTAACACATAGGATAGGTTTTATCCCGGAAATCCCATGGGATCGAGAATTATGCGGGTCTTCATTTAAAAACGCGGGCGAAGCCGCGGGCGGAAAGCTAGTTATTAATTTAGATAATTAGGTATTCAGTCTCTAACTGTTAATTATTGCATGTATGATGTACGTTTGAAAAATTAAATATTAAATAAAAAGCATATTTTCATTTGTAGGTAATGTTTTTTATTAACAAACAATAAATTTAACATTTTAATAAAATTGTAACTATACATTTTTTATATTATTTACATAACTTGACCGCCTCCTTGGTACAACTTGGGTTCGTCCCGGTGGAGACGAAGAAAAAAAATATCTCGGTCTGGCAGGACACAGAAGGCTGATCACCCACTAACTAGTCCCTAAAGCAAATCGATCAGTGTATCAGATGTATAATGCATCTGCCCCTTACCCCACTTGGGGACACGGGACTTCTTTTTTCTCACTTATACATAACTTAGCTTCTAAATGTCATAATTAAAGCTTCATAAGTTCATACCATTAACGAGCTTAAATTAAATAAACTTTGGCATTGTAAAATGTACATGTTGCATGAGCGAAGTTATCCATATTTTATCCAACCCACGA
>CAJQZN010032910.1:0-20743 GCA_907164685.1 Colias eurytheme
TATAATTAGTCGGCACACGCTTTCCGTAAAGACGGCTACAGCCAAGCTCATGACCTTTGGGACTCATGTGTACAATTGTGAAATTAATTACATTGTTCACGAGACTCCGTATCACGTGACAATTTCACTAACGTGTGACTTGTAGTACCTTTTATTCAAAGGATTCCGAATAAACTTGAAAACTTTTGAAGGTATAGACTAAAATATTATTAAAGATTCAGCATTATTTACAAAAAATATAAATTATGTATCATTTTAATCAGCTTTACTTTTTTAATATTTGTATTTTAATAAACAAATTAAAAACATAAACAAAACATTATACAATACAAGTAAATTTTAACTTGTCTATACTTAATCTAAAAATAGCAACTACAAAAAATTATCCTCATTCAACTCATATAAGTTTTATTGCTGGCAAACATTTTACTTGAGAACTTTTCCTTTTACCTTCTCGAAGATATCTAATCTAAATTCAGAGTACACGATCGTCAGAACTTATTGCGCCTTCTGGCCTTCTTGTTTAGTATAAATTTTGATTCGGAAAACTATTCAGCATCATTCAGTTGCAGTAGCCACCTGATAACACAATCAATATGTTCAAACTGGTATGTATTTAATAAATACAACAGATAATTAATATGTCATTCCTATGAATTCTAAATATACTAATAGCTTTAATGCAAAATTGCAACAAATTATACCTAAGTAGCAACAGCTACTTTTTATTTAAAATTAAATAATTATTGGTCTAATGTTTATAAAATGCATGCATATGACACTCGAAATGCTTTGTATATTATATCATTGTCTCTTTGAATATGTTTTCAATAGCTCTGTGTTTAAAATAACATTTTTTTTCTTTACAGTTCTTATTCGCTTGCTTCCTGGCCGTCGCTGCCGCCAAGCCCGCCATCGTGCCAGTGGCATACACAGCAGCGTACACTGCTCCCGTGGCAGCCGCGTACACGGCTCCCGTCGCAGCGGCGTACACCGCTCCCGTTGCGTACTCAGCGTACACCGCACCTGTAGCTTACTCCGCCTACAGCTATGCTTCCCCGTACGCTTACTACGTTCGTTGAAAATTTATCGACTCAGTGCCTGCACGATTGGATTGAAATTTCTAAACGGATCAATAAAAATGGTTGAACATTAATTTTATTGGTATTATTCTTATTATATTTTCATATTATCCCTTACCCATTAAGTAAGTACTAAAATATAAATAATAATTTTTGCTTTTACGTCGGGTTTGTAACCAAACGTAAAAGTAACGTACGTACGTTACTTGATACGTTGAAGGTTTTTTAAGGGAAAAAATACGATCAGTGTTGTCGGTCTTTCTGTTTATCAATTCTAATTGATATATTATATCAAGATAGAAACAGCTAATAATATAATTTTGACTGAATTATTTTTATTTTTTTATTACTGCCTTAAAATGCTCATATGTTAAAATAATAAAGAATATAATAAATTAGATCTAGAGGTGGGAATTGACCCCGCAATCTTGGCCTAAGCAGGACGGAGCAAGTTGAAAATTGAAACTTTTTGTTTATGATTTTTATTATATATTTTATTATGTATCATATAAAATAAATGGCATAATATGTATGTTATAAAGTTATAATCAAACATATAATCTTAATATTTCTAATATTTAATTTTTTTTTGAAAAAGTACACTTTAATATTTTACCAAATTAATATTAAATTATCAATCATTATCACCTTCGTTCTCATGAATTTTTATAAAAGAAGAAGCTGAAATACGATTTAAGTATTTTTACTGATCAGAAATTACATTTTAATTTTTGGGATTACAAGCTGGCCCGGCGAACTTCGTACCGCCCACGGCCCAGTCAATGAATGTCGTGTTACCTTTGGGCTATTGGGCTTGGAACCAATTTAGGCTTTAATGAACGGAATACAATGATACAAAATAAATATAGATATATAACAGCATTTTATTTCGAATTGTGAATAACACATAGGTATAGGTAAATATAATAAAAAAACAGTAATTAGATACTTAATTACTTCATACACGTGTCAGAAAAAAAATTGAATTAAACTACGTTTTGCAGCCTGGGATGCACTCGGATTAACTCTTTTCATTCTTTAACTGGTGTCGACCACGAAATCGTTTCCTTTCACTTTAGTAATGATAGTTCTACCACTGTCATTGTGTTGCCTGTGATGGTCTCTACAGTAAATTTTCGTGGATACCTTTTCACTCGATGCATGGTGATTGGCAGTTGATGGTGCCATACGGTCCATGAATTATATTCGTGATTACAACATAATGGCGGTCTGGATCGGTTTCAGTATTAGCAATCCCCGCTCATACAATCTCATCTATTATATCTGCCCGAATTCTTTCAACTAACCAAATTAAAATGTGTGCATGCTGCAAGACTGATTTATTTCTGATCTTTTTTCATTGAATAATCCCCAAGCTGTGTTGCTTTAACGTAACTCATCAGTAATCAGATTTTTTGCTTGAAAACACGTGTGGTAATGTCGAGCCGATCACTTTAATCAGTCTGGGAAGCAGCAGTTGAATCATTTACATCCATTTTGGATTACATGTAAATTTAATGACTCTTTGCATTAAAAAAAACAAAGAAGTGCGAGTTGGACTATCGCACTAAGGGTTCCATTTAAACATGTTTTTAATTTTTATTATATTTAATTTAAAGGCTCTGTTATAAAACGTAGCTTTATATCAAAGTTTTAAGATTCTGTGTTCCGTGGAAGTATCCTGTAGGATTGGATTCCCTTGCAAATACTAAGTATTTGCAGCCAATATGACTGTAGGTTTTTTGCATTATCCTGCCAATTAATATAAAATGAAATTTAAATCATAATCTGACCATTAGTGAGGAATTGCATCAAATAGCATTATTACAATTACAAGTCACAGTTTCTGAATAATATTGTTTTATCATATAACAATAGCGTAATAAATAATACAAGAATATAAACAGATCACTCATTTAATAACATATTTGCTGAATGTCGGATTTCGAGTCATATTTTGTTAAGATTTTCAACGAAGGTAGTAAGCGTATGGGGAAGCGTAGCTATAGGCGGAATAGGCTACAGGTGCGGTGTACGCTGAGTACGCAACAGGAGCGGTGTACGCCGCTGCGACGGGAGCCGTGTACGCGGCTGCCACGGGAGCGGTGTACGCTGCTGTGTATGCCACTGGCACGATGGCGGGCTTGGCGGCGGCGACGGCCAGGAAGCAAGCGAACAGGAACTGCAATTTCATAATTTATCTTTAACCACAATTTGACGAAACATGACAAAAAAAATTACGTTATACGACGCATTATAAAGGTAAGTATTGTTTTATTTAAATGAACATTAGATTAACAAATACGTTAAATAAAGGTTAAATATATATGTTTGTTTTAAATCACTGTGTATATAGTTTACATTATAGTTTTAATTTGAAATAATAATTTTTTCTTGTTACGGAGATACTTACTAGTTTAAACATTTTGATAATGTGTTATCGACGTCTGATAATCGAATGATGTCGTTGATTCAACAAGTGGTTCTTTATAGTATACAAATTGAAGGTTCGTGTGCGTTTGTGAGACCGGCCTTCGAGGGAGAGAACTCTTTGAATATGTAATCTGTTGACAAGGGGTCAATCATAAACTCTACAAGATCATGTATAATGTAGTTATATGTAAAAGGCTTATATTGTAGTACAGCCATTTTAGGTTTTATCTGTAGAAAAATTCCTAGTGAATTGTCTCCGAAAGCTCTACTGAAAAAACGGTTAATTTTATAAATAAATGCCAGAGGCATTTTGTAGATTATTTTATCACAAACAACTTTTATGATGACCTCTTTTGACCTCTGATTAATAGGTCGCGAGGTATTTAGGAAAAGTAATATCAAATATTGTTTCGAAATTCCCCTAAAAATGATAAAGCTTCATCACACATTTAAAAGATTTAGCGTGCTAATAATAATTCTATGTAATTAATAAAGTAAATCTAAAAAGTGTAGCTGTGTAGAATGTTTTAGCCATTAGGTGATGATTATATACATTCATACTCGATGTTTAATTTAATCTGTATTGAAAGTATCAGCAATGCAGAATGAATTTATCAATATCGTAGAACAACTATTTAAGAATTTATATACCTACAGTCTATCGGATTCTTTTTAATCCTTTTTATTATAATTTATATCCTTTTGTTTGTGTCTTTTAACTAATTCATGTAATATTTAGTATATTTTGAAAATTTTTAATGAATTGTACGATATTCGATACATGCATAAACTAACATTAACATTAAAATACCACGTCAAAATGAGTCTCTACATTGGAAAAGTAAATAAAAACCTTAAACCATTCATAACAATGACAACCTGTATCATATCATCACAAACATCAAGAATAATGAGTAACGCCTAGATCCACATTAAATCGGCACATTGACCTCCACTGTGCAACCGTAACGTAAGTTGTAACCCAGACACGCACGGAGTGACCCCTGACGCAATGCGTGGAGTGAGCCTTGCATGCTGAGATGGATGGTGTATGCGAGAGTGTAAATTTGAAGTTATATGAACAAAAAAAATGAAGTGGGCAATTAAGCCAAAAATTACAATTGTAATTGTATTAATAACTCACATATTACGATATCGTAACATAATATCACATCATAAATATTATAACAAATTACATGTTACAATGTAAAATATAATATAATTCTATACAAGTAATTACAATGTATTAACTAGTATGTATAGTATTATATTATCTGTGATTTTAATATAGTTCTTAAACATTACAGTGTTTCTGTTATTTTATACAAATGTTATTTTAACTTAGACATTCAATAAATGTTAGAAGAAAAACAAATAAATGAAACACGTTTTTGAAGGATAATTTAAACACACTTTTTCTTTTAAATGTTTGTTCAATTTAAAGTTATAACGCATGATACGCTCAAGTAAATATTTTCCATTGTTTCACTTTTGCATAAGCCCGTCCAAGATGCTTGTCTTGAATGTGTAGCAGTACTGTCGCTCTCTGCTGTTAGCAAACCACCAAACAAGACAACGTTGAGAATAATTTTATCCCTCGATCTTGCTATTTAAACTGTTAACTTACTTGCAATCAGCATCATTCTCTTGATAATAGCCATCAAGATCTAACAAAAAACAAAATGTTCAAGCAAGTAAGTACCTAGTTAAAAAATACAACATTTTGAATTTAAATTTTCCTACTGAAATGACACAAATGTCCTACTGAAGAAAATCACAATCTTAATCAAAATGCTTAGATTTAAATAAGTTTGATCTTATAGTAGCTGTAATCATGTGTACCTAATAAATACAGCCTAAGGCTTTTAGAGATTAAAGAATTTCTCTAAGAATTTATCTTCTTTTCAGGTAGTCTTCGCTGCTCTTCTCACCGTCGTGGCTGCTAAGCCCGGCATTCATTCCGTGGCTTATCCAGCTCCCGTGGTTGCCCCAGCGGTTGCCTACACCGCTCCCGTTGCTGCTGCCTACACTGCTCCCGTTGCCGCTGCCTACACCGCGCCCGTTGCCGCTGCATATACCGCTCCCGTTGCCGCTACCTATGCCGCTCGTTACGCAGCATACACCGCACCAGTAGCCTATTCTGCCCCTGTTGCTGCCGCGTATACTGCCCCAGTCGCCGCTGCCTACTCTGCCCCTATTATCTCCGCCGCTTACAGAGCACCAGTTTTCCTGAAGTAAATTACGAAACGAAGGACTAATTAGTTGCGAATAAAATATGGTTGTGCTATCTTAAAACGTTGTTTCTTTTTTACTTTCTTGTTTTATTATTACAAATTTCACGTAGAATAATGCAAGAATAATGTCACATGTTAAATTAATAATTCATTTAGGTTTCTTGCTTCAAATATAAACAAATACGATGAAAATATAAGATATTTCTATATTATTAAAGATATAAAAGGCCCACTTCAAAGCTTGCTTTCAAGTGTGTCTTGGTCGTCTAGTGTAGATCTTTTTATTGTTCACTTATTTATATGTTTTTTCATAATATATTAAATAATAATGAAGTATGTAACTAACTAGTGGAAGAGTAATAGTAATAGAACCAAGTAGGGTGATTCTATTACTTCTTATCACCTTGATGAGTTACAACTCTATCGATATAAAAAAATGGATATAATGGCTACATTTCAAAATAGATTTTTTTCCTATTCATTTGTGTATATTTCTAAAGCTTTCAAGTTATCAGATTATTATAAGACAGTTATAATAAATTTACTCTTAAAAATTAAATTAATTGAAGAAATTGCTAATAAATTGTTTTATATTTTTACTAGCTTTCCGCACGCGGCTTCGCCCGCTTTGTTTAAAATGTAATAAATTATATGCATACTAAACGTTCCTCGAGAATCACTCTATTTAAAAAACCGCATCAAAATAAATTGCGTAGTTTTAAAGATTTAAGCACACATAGGGATATAGAGACAGAGAAAGCGACTTTGTCTTATACTATGTAGTGAACACAAATAGAAATATAGGTTTAGTAAATATAAAGTAAAAGCGGTTCCAAGTTCATTCATTTTCTTCTTAAAAACCTCTGTCCATATTGTTATGTTCTGACTTATATAAATCAATAAACTTTTAATACGTGATGAATGTTAAGTTCTATTTAAAACCAATAATAACAATAGGGTGCTGAGCCATAGGTGACATCATACAACATATTGTTTAAGGAATCCGCTTGGACGAAGATGTGTCGCTGACGTCACGCTCCCAGCTCACAAGCAATGGCCTGAAAACTCATTTAAGCATATATTTAACACGACATTTACACGTATATTGACAGGTAAAGGTCACGAGACAACGGCAGAGCCTTTTGAAGTGAACTTGCGATATGACCGAGTTATGTGTGAAATTGTTCAATATTGTTCCATTTCCTGAACGTCCATAAATAACCGAAACTCACTGAAACATGGTAACTAAAAATATCTTCTCAATTTTGAATGATTTTAGAATGCAAATATTTTAATTAAATTAATTTAAGGAAGCCTAAGAAAATGTTCCTTACTTATAGGACGTTAATTTAGGACTTTAATAATCGTGTATGCATTTTTTTAATGTTTCATAATATTTTTTTAATAAAGCAACAGAAGAAATCTTGAATATTCCATAAAAAAACTGAAAACTTTAAGAAGAATAATTGTAATATTCTTCAACAACTTGTTAACAAAGAGTTTTTATTTAATAGTTTCTATTCAAATCCTTTAATATCTATAAAGATTGGATTAGTTTCAAATTTTATTTGAAATTAATTTTGCTTTCTATACTTCTCGTTTATAACTTACCCTCAGTTCAACTTTTCCTTATAAAAACGTCGTTACTTGGTTGAATAACCAAATCCAATATACTAACGGTATATTTGTTTACACCGTATATTCGTTGAACCTTGAATGTCAAGTTCAAGGATCTTTCGTGTCCTAATATCCATCACTTTAAGGATGTACATTAATTTGAATGCGGCTCCGTACGCCTCGAATGTTCTACGCTTCGTCAGATTCGTTTGTTACGATTAGAAGAATCGTAAACAAACAGGGTGTTCAATGTTCATTAGGTCGAGAGAGCTTATGCAATGACATATTATTAAGGGTTTCTCTAAAGATTCTTTGTTTCATTAATTTTGTATTTTTTGCATAAATGCAAATCAAAAGAAATGAAGCAAGCCTCTGAAAATAATCAAGTTGTTTGCTTGAAAGAAAAAATCATAGTTTTTTTATACATACTCGAATATAACTTTTTAAGATACGAAACTATTTAATTAAATTGCGCTGACCGTAACAGTGTAGGTCTACAATTTTTTTTTAATTATCATGAAAAAATATCAAGTAAAAATTTAATTGTCTGTAATTACTTCTACTAATTTATACACATAATATAGGTCATTTAAAAACCTAATAAACACCCTGTATAAGAAAACAATGATGTGCAATATAAGTTTATTCAAGTCGCGTATGAGTCCTGATAGGTTGTCCTTGCAGAGTGCCGAAGTGGAGCCAAGAATCGGGTGTCACCACTGTCCTTTATATACTAGCAGGAGACTCCACAACAATCAGTGTTCTGTGATCAGTTGTAACAAACCATCAAAATGTTCAAATACGTAAGTGCTTTTATATCAATTTTTAGTTCAAAGTTCAAAACTTATACATAGTTCTTTTATACTATTGTGCAATACGTATGTGTTAGTGTACTAGTGCTTATGTAAATAACATGTAACGTATCTCATTCGTTCATGCATTGCAGTTTTAATTTAATTATATTTTTTTTATACTGAACAGTGTATACACATAATAATATGTAATATCTAGTTCTTTTTGTTTATTATTACATACTTTAATTTTGGTGATTGTTATGTCACAAAAACAAAATGTCAGTTATGGGCAAACATATATGTGTTTTAATTATATTATCTCGTCATCGATTTATAAAACTCGTTTCTATCGAAGGATTTTTTCAATCAATAGAGCTCTACAACAAACATTTCATGTTACAGTTGGTCTTCCTCGCTCTCCTGGCATTCGCCGCCGCCAAGCCGCTAGTATACACCGCGCCTGTAGCCGCTGCCTACACCGCGCCGGTAGCCGCTGCCTACACCGCGCCCCTCGCCTATCCAGCGTACAGTGCCTACTCCCCCGTCGCTTACTCCGCTTACACATACGCCTCCCCCTACACGTACTACGTTTGAAGAACCCGGACAAGATTCACGGCTTGATGGATTTATTTAATGTGTAATGAGCATATTGCATATAGGCTAATAAATTATGCCAGATATATATTTTTTTATTTACCACATGTTACCACCTAACGGAATCACCATCATCTTCATCATCATCGACCCATTATGTTCTCACTCAGGCCGTTATACATCACGCTGGCCAAGTTATGAACTGAATCACAAAAAATAATGAGTGCATTGTAACCACGTATCTAATTGTTAATTTTAACATTAGATTAATAATAAAAGAAATCGAAAAAAAAACAATTGTAACTGCCACAAAATGCAGTGACGTTCATTTAACACCATTAATACTAATGCAATCACTTACAAACTCCGATTTAATAAAATCGAAATAATCTAAAAGAGGTCGAATACAGAACAGACAACTTCAACCTACTATTCGAGGCACGAACTAAGATTACTTAACAGTTGGTGGTACAATTCCAAGATCTCCCGATTTTTACCAGACAACCCAATTTCCAAGTCTATTGACCCCAAATCTGGACGAGTAAATTGTGTAATTTGCGAAAAAAACATCATTATATCTACATTATACAAAATATACTTTATTGGTACCTATATATTTTGTATAACATATCTGACTCAATAGCGACTGAATCACATTGAAGAATGAGATCATTTTGTTTCTGTATATACCGTAGCAACATGGCGAGTTCAGTCTATTAATAAATATATGTCAAAGCGCACATTTCACGAAATATAAACAATATGAACCTTCAGTCATAACCTTTCCAATGTCGAGTGAAAACATAAAAAATTAAAATATGAAATGGTTGATGAATTACCGAACCAATTCTTTGGTCTGTCAGTCTGTCGGTCATTGTAATTTAACTCTAATTCTTAAGCATTTACGTCACTTCAAGGCAGTTAAAGAAAAGATGATTTCGGATACTTTAGTTCAACCATATTTGCTATATTATATTATACATTCTTTTGTTTACGGGAAAACCATTCACGAAGGCCTTGGTAATAGAATTCACAAATCCACATACACATGTCTATTCATCACTTTGTTCCCATTAACTCTGTCCAAAATATATAAGCTAGAATGTATTAGTGTCCATCAGTTGACCGTCGGAACAGACGGTGAAGACAAGTTTCAATTTCACAATGATTTCTACACTGGTAAGGTTTTTCCCAATTAACTAATAACTTTTAAAATTCAGAACAGCTGTTATTACCATGAATACTTAGGGCATCTTTGTCACTAATCAGATCAATGATTTCAATTGTTAATTGTTAATCAGAATAACTTTATTCATTTCGTTCGTCTTGTTATGAAATATTCTTTACATACTAATTTACATTACATATCTTTTAGTTATTTTATATTAATTTAAGGAAAAGCAAAATTGCTTGTTCATGTAAAATAACTTATTAGAATCGATGATGTGAATTTTTATAGATTTTAGCGTGCCACTAGTAGTTAATACTATTAATTGATTCCACCAATGAAACAAAAAACAAATATTCATTAGCTCTATTTCAATTACTTTCGATTTATTTGACGGTAATCAAATGAAGAAAGCAATCCTCGCTTAAAACCTAGTAATTTGTAGCTCTAAATATTTACACATCTAAAAGCAGTAACCCATTACCAAGCACAGTAACTTATTTATAACAAAAATAAATATTTTCTAGGTAATCGTAACAGGATTAATAGCAGCTGTATTTGCGGACCCAGCCGTGATTATAAGCAATGGGTATCTATCGTCTCCGTTGACATCTGCAGCCCTTGTAGCTCCAGGAGCCGCTCCCGTGGTAGGTGTGGGACCAGTGTCACCACTAGCCCCACTGCCATCTGTTGCATCTTTAGCTGTACCATACGCTACAGTGTCAGATTACAGATATGCTTACGGTTCCTCACTGAGCTACCAAGATTATGCCCCAGCTGTCAGCTCTGCATTAACTCTACCGTACTCTTTGCCGTATGCCTATGCCGCCGATTGGTACTATAGAAACTAATAATATAACCATAAGAAGGACCCCATTCCGACGTTTTGTTTAAATTATTGAAATAATATTTTCACGATAAATTTTGTAATTGGATTGATGTTATGTTTAAACCAAATAAATATTTATTTTAATATCTTTACCATTTCAATTTTCACCTGCAAGCAACTATGATTTTTGTTTCTTTTTTTACGGAAACGACAGACAGATACGTCTACTTTTCTATCACAAATCAATTAAAGGTAGTATCGGAGAAACCAGAAGATCGTACTATGTGCTATTCAATATACATAGTTCATTGGCCACTGAATGTTGAGGAAAACGCGAAGATACAGTATACATATATGAATAAAATGTAGGAAAAAAATTGTTTGATGAAATGCCGGAATAAAATAAGAGAAAAGGAAGTGTGCTTGGAATAGTAATTTCTTATATTCAATTTATGTATAGCACTTCTATTTAAGTCATTGCCAGGTTCAATACTAGTTGTAAAACCGGTAATTCAATATGGCCATTAAATTATTTATCAATTGCATTACCGCATAATTTGCGCACACAACGTCAAGCTGTGGATATATTCATTGTATGTACAACATTTTAAATATGTTTTAGTTTGTTTTGGTATTCAAAATATGTGGTTATATTTTTGATGATGATTCCTTCTTATACCAACAGATACATAATATTTAGCATTTAATACGTTTTGTAGGTTTTACAAATGCTTTTTTTTAATTCAAAGTCACAGTCGAACCACTTATGTATATAAATAAAATTCTAATTTATTATTAAAATATTATATTAATCCACTAAATAAATAAGAAAATGTATTTGTATACGCTTTTTAATTGACCTAAAATGCAATTATGACACCAGACCTTACTTTTCCCAAGAGGAATGGCAAGGAAAGAAAAATATTATATGTTCTTTATTGTATTATTATATTATTAACCTTTGAAATAAGGGAAAGATCTAGAAGTGTAAATGGATTATATTTAAATATAGACCTTTTTACTCACATACATTATTATACATATTATATGAACTATGAGATTATAGTTATGTTATAAAAGACTCTACATAGTTACAATGGCAACTACTTATACAGGTATTTTATAATTAATTCAAAAATTTGAAATTTAGATTAGATCTTGCAATTTTCATAGCTTGAATGCTTTATGTATTATGAGTGTAACTATTGTTTTAATGCATTTATTACTTATGTAAAATATTTAGTTCACTTCTTCTTTAGTATGTTACACTATTAGTGTTTACTTTGATACCTACTCTTTTTTTAAGAATTTTCTCGTATCTTTAAATTAAAACCAAGCAATATGTTACATCAAATATGGGAGTCTTAAATAAAAGCACAAAATAATTACTCTATAAATTTATTAATACTTTTGGCACAACGAAGTCAATTATCGCGCTCGGGTCGATTTGGTGGAAACGAAACATTTAACAAAAATAAAACTATAAGTGTGCTAAAATGGGTAGTGAAGCGGCTGTCGTGGGGATATAAGATGCTTGATGTGGAATTATTTGATGAAGTAGTTGTATGCGTAGGGTACAGGAGCGGCATAGGCTGTAGGGACGAAGCCAGGTGTGTAGTACGCAGCAGGGACCACGGCAGGAGCGGTGTAAGCCACGACCTGGGGGTCGGGCTTGGGGTGGGCGAACGCCACCGCCACGAGAGCGAAGAAAGCGAGCTGCAAAGTGAACAAATATATTAAGCCTCTGTTGCGTTGTTTGAAGATTGAAATAATAAATATAAGTACATCTATAGACACCACTTATTATTTTTTAATCGTTTGCTATAACGAACCGAAAAATTTTATTATGTAACATGAAGAATAACTTAATCTATCAACACTCTTTGATGGTAAAGATGTTGCAAGATGTGTTTTATTCAATTCAAATAAAATGTAATTTATTTTATATAATACTTGTAATTTTAAAATGATGTTTCAATTTCTGATCATGTTATTTGGGCAGTCGGGTTTGAGTTTACCTAATAAAATACATTTTTAGAAAGATTTTATAAAGTTGTTAATACACTTTAATATATTTTATAAACAAACTTGACTTTTTCTTGTATCACGTTGGTTGTGTAAATACAAATAAAGTGTATATCCAAGAATATATTCGAGAGAAATTGATGTTTATTTATACGTGACGAAGTCTGAAGGGCAATCGGACAGTCGAATAAAAGGCATCAAGTACTCGAGATTTAATCCTTATTTGCCTACATCTAAAATTATCTATTAAGAATGACTTTACAAGGACTTTCAAAGTTCAATATAATCCATATGTGAATCTCCGGTGTAATATTATGCAAATATTGGATGCTCAAATCAATTATCGAACAACTGAAGAATTTTTATTGAATTGAAGTTGTACAGAAAATAAAAAGATTTAAGTTTTCCAATCACAAATATTCTCAACAATCCGTAAATTAAAATTTATCATCGTATTTTATATCACTATTTTGACCGTCAAACCCTGAATTTTTTATTGAAATATAGAAAATGGTCATCAGTCATTGCTATCTTAAATCGGACGTTAGTTATTTCAATAACTAACCTAATATTTAATAGGGCCGGAATATTTAGAGGGTTAGCAAGTAAAGTCACCAAATACAATTCAGAAAATCGAAATCATCGCAATTGCATGTTAATTGTGTAGTGTGTTAACGTCTTTAGTCTAACTGCTAACATATTATGGTGTTTTAAATGTTGTTTAATTTTTTACGCGCCATCCTAACAAGGTATGGCATAAACACCATGTAGAAAATTATAATAATTTATGGAATAGTTATGTAAAAAATATCCTTTCTTGTAACAAGACCGTATCACCATGGGCGTGATAAAAGAAACGTATAATAAGACAAATGCACCCTTTGTAAGTATGAAATATACATAAAATAATACTTACGATTCTGAAGAACATTTTGTATTATCGTTCAGATGAGATTTCTCAAGTGATGGTTATGAAACGATTGCTTTACTTTATATAGATCATGCTTGACCACGCCTCACTCACTTGTGATAACCGTCCTTGATCTTCAGAGCCATTATCTATTCGATGTACTAACAAATAACTATGTAAATAATTGTATCCGCATTAGGCGGTTTTAATTTGCAAGTATCAATCTCGAAGGGTTCTGTAGAGGGAAATTGAAATTAATCTTGCAAATATAAACGATATGTACACATCGGCGCATATTTAACTTTTACCTTACTCCAATTGATCACAAAGATTCCTGAAATTAAGAAATAATACAAGAGTGGAAACGAATAATAAAAGCAAACGTTAATTTATCCATATAATTTTCTACTAGGTATACTTTTTAATACAATATAAAATAGTTTGTTCGGCAATTAGAAGGAGAGAAACCTAGACGGTATCATCCACACATGATCCACACCATCCGACATCGGGAAGCGCTACGCACTCTTGCGTTCGCAGCGACATCTTTTTTGTGAAATATCTATCAGCTTCAATGTTTTCAGACTGTTACTAAGTTACACAGAAAAGTTCTTCTGCTGTCCCTATATTGAGAAAATTCATGGGCGGCGACGAACACCTTCCACAAAATGATTCACGTGCGTGCTATATCCTAACACGAGACCTTAAAAATTTTACTTGTTATTTCTTCTATCCGGACAATACAAATATCTAGTCATATCACATATTGTAACCAAAGCCGTTTATGATATAAATATTATACAAAAACCCGGATCTCATATGTACCTATACCATATAACATATAATACAACATATAATTTACATACAATATACACGCTCGAACTTTTCTTTCATTTTCACTTAGTATGATTTGTTTTAATTTTTTTTCTAAAATTTTAATCCAACTTAACCCATGGGTGAACTAATGAATTCTCTACATATTTGAAATATTTAAAAATTGCACGTAATGTTACAAAATTTAAAATTATAAAGTATTTTATAGAGTCAATTCGGGTATATTCCATTATAGCAGTTGTTCATTGAAAACACATCATCCCTGGCTATTGATATAGTAATCTAATTTAAATTAAAGTGTCATATTAATATTTTTATTCATACCTCTTTAATTTTTAGCTAAAATAATAATTTTTAATTGTTTAATAAAATAAATGTGTAATTTGCTTTTTTTTGCTTGAGATGCTGCAATTTTCGGGGACGAACAAGACGAACTTATGAACATAATCATATTACGAAAGAATCATAAAAATAATAGAAATCTTTTTTAACCGCCACATCAATAATACAGTTAAATGGGTAATTTTTGAATAATTCACATTACAACGGATCATTCAAACATTCTGTTCTTAGCATTGCTAGGTCGACTAGCCAATCTCTATTTAAATATTATTCTACGGTAATCAATAACGTCCGCACATTGATTATAATCACAGGACGAAGAATAAAGTAAAAAGCATATCATAAATATTTAATACACATAAATAAAACTCTAGAAACAATATTTGTTCGCGTGTAAGATTAATTATTGTTATATATTCAATTGCTTAGAAGTGATACTAACGTATATGGTCTCTAATTGTTGTATCTCTATTATTTCTTCACTTCACATCGCGTAAAAAATTATCATCGACAAAAGCGATAAAGAAAATGTTAGTTTTTATAATGTTCTTTTGTTTCTTCTCAGTAAAAGGGTAAGGTAATTTGAAAGGTAGTTTTAAGATATTAAAGAAAAGGCTTTCAATTTTAAAGTTATCATAGTATCCCTACTAATATTATAAATGCGAAAGTAACTCTGTCTGTCTGTCTGTTACTCAATCACGCCTAAACTACTGAACCAATTTGCATGAAATTTGGTATGGAGATATTTTGATACCCGAGAAAGGACATAGGATAGGTTTTATCCCGGAAATCCTACGGGAACGGGTTTTTCTTTGAAAACGCGGGCGAAGCCGCGGGCGGAAAGCTAGTAGACTATATATACTATAACGCTATAGCGTTATGTAGTGAAATAAGCGCTCTTTATGAGGCTTTCATCCAATCAATAAGTAAAACTCGTTAAGATCTCAGCTTAAAATCAACATTGATAACAATATAAAAATCAATACATGATTTACTTCAACTTAAACATCATGTAAATCAAAATTGATAATGTAATTCCTTATACTTAGTATAATCGATTTATAACTTTTGGTACTTTCTAGTACCATTTTATTACCACCTTTGGAACTTGAATTAAAATACACAAAAATGTATTATGATGATATTTTACATGCAAATGCAAATGTGTACTCTTTCTTTCATATTCATACAAAATTCACTACACGTGTATGTTCGAAACTTCATTTTAATAGAATCTTATTAAAATAGAATACAATAGCGTAGATAAATACAAAGAAAATTAATTTTTACTAGCCAAGGAAAATCTTGTCACGAACATAACTGGATCTAGTTATACAATTTCCTTTCAATCTATTTAAGATGTGTTATTAAAATAAGCTCGGTACATTATAATAATGTATACGAACTTGTCCTTATTTTAAAAAGGATTGTACGCGAATGAATTATTGGTATTGTGTTCCCAATTTTAGATCGTCATATTATTTTAAAAAAGTGAAGTTTTCCTATTTCGTACTATTTGTTATTATTGAAATACGTTTAAAGCGCGTCACACACGGTGAAGATATTTTATATTACAGTATTAGATGATGCAATGACAAAAAGAAAAATGATGGTCAGAACGCTGATACCGGATACCTAAAGATACTGTAATATAAAATATTACAGTATCTTAAGATAAAATATTATAGTATCTTCACCGTGTGTGACGCGCTTTATTGTTTGACGCATTCCTCCAGGGATTCAATAAACCTGCAATGTGACAATAATTCTACATTGTATGATTTTCATCTAAAAACCTAAAATGTATCCCATGAATGCTTTAACTGAGTAGTATGCTTTGTAATTTCAGTTCAATTTTGGCATCTTACATAAGTCCGATAAAACTTTAAATCAACGAGACAGAAATCGGCCTATCCAAACTCAAACTCAAACATTTATTTATTTAATAAGACTTCTTTTAGAAGCATTTTTGAATCGTCATTACATATTTTTAACATTTACCACAAACATTTACCATAGGAAAACAGTATCTATGGAGAAGAACCGGCAAGACATTCCATTGTTGCTCTTTTAAAATCATGTCAATATTACAATTCAATTTTACATAACATGCAACTTTTATCTAATTATATAATATGCCAAGGAACTGTCCTGTGGTTCTTACGCGACAACCCTCCATGGATTTTTATCTTCCATATATTCTTTAACGCTGTAATAAGCTCTCTATACTAACACATTTTTTCATAAGTTTTAAATTTAGCACTACTAAACTCTTTATTCATATATGAATTCGTGAAATTATTTATGTATAACACGAAACATTATTATCATAAATACGCAATATACACATACAATACTTAAAGCACAAGAACATAATACAATGTTTGCTATGAATTTGCAATGAATGCTTTTAACATTCCAGAAACATTAACACTCGCAATGAATTTTTTTAACACAATAATGGTACGACAAGATATATCTAACTAAATAAATTACAATATGCGATATTTTTAATCATTAGATATTATAAAGCAGAGCCTTCGTTTATTTATACAGTCCAATACCAACTAACAACGATATTGTTAATGATAGTATGCGTATCGTTCATTAAAATAAAACTATAAAATTAACTTGAATTTCGATCTATACTCGACTTTTTCGTCTAAGTCTAAACTATTTTTGTGAAATGATCTGATTATAAAACACAATTTCTATGAAATGATCTGTAGTTACCATATAAAACCAAAGATATTATTGTTCAATGTGATATGGAAGGGACTAAACAAACTATACCTACTCACGAAAATAATACCAAAGTAAATTATACGCTCTGTCCTTGTTGCCTATGAGTTGATTTAGAAGCGTATAATTAGACAATGCTTTAACCACAGACATAGATAGACTACGCAAGTACCGCGATCTGTATGAAAACCAAGCGTGTCATATTTTTTGTACTGACCTTGACGCGTTATGACGTCACGAGCGCTTTTTAGTGATGGTAATTTCATTTTACGCTTAATCGATAGGACGCCACTCGCGCGGCGATTCTAGTATCGTCCTATCCCATCGAAGTAAATCGAAAGAAATCAGATCAAACTAGATCTATGTCTAGGTAGTCAAATAAATGAATCGTAATCGATTACTAAATCGATTCAAGACTGGACTGACTGGAGGAATGATAAAATAAAGTTATAAACCTTTTAATATTCTAACAAGTAAACTAATGTGTTTTAGCTTTTTCTTACATATGCCCATTGTGTTACCATGTACTACGTACTAGAGAGGCCATCGAAAGAAAGTAATGAAACTGTCAATCAATCAATCTTTATGTCCCGTTGCATCGATCCATTTTTCTTTTATGTTCGGGTTACTTGGAAAACTGAAAAAACAGACATAGTCTAAGCAATAAGGAGTTTTCTTAAAAAACTCCCAAGATGACACTTTAACTAATGGCGTCCATGTCATTATACATATTTATTTTTAGTACCTTTGTATTAAAATACTTAAAACTTCTAGGTCAAGTCGTATTAAATGACAAAAAAGATCTATGCCTTTTTTTCTGAAAAATTGCTCCTTCAAATTATCATTTTTCTGTTCGATTATAAAATCGATTAGAATCGAGAACTGTTGCATCAAATGAACATCACTAACCACAAAATTGGACAGAAAAATGAGAACAGAAAAATGAGAAGACGCTATTCATTGCTTGTTATCATACGACGCGATCTTTACCGTGCCAAGTAAAAGCCGCAATGTATTCCGAATCATTCCGTATGGTTTGGTATCCATGTTTGTCACGATCGTTTTCCACAGATATTCTTTATTTGATTTTAAAATAAATAGTGCATATTCTGATTAGAAAATTACTTAACGGTGGAAGGAAACATCTCTGCTAACTCGGCCACTCACAGCTGTGGAGTTTCTACAGTTTATAACGGCGCAATTCGGCATTTTACTTTATTCAGCTTCACGTCTTTCCTTGGCGAACTGCAAGCGCGGACTGAGTGTAGGCCAGCGTCAAGTAAGGTTCATAAACTTAGTTTGGACACGGGAAGTACATACACTCGCTTAGTCTATCTTGATACATGTCTGTGGCTTTAACGCTTATGAGAATTAACTCTGTTTATTTAAAAAATCATATTTCCATATTCGTTGTTTGATTTGTTTTTTGGTAAAACTTTTACTAAATAATTAATATATTTAATAAAAAAACTTAAAAACACGCTTTACCTCATGAAATTATTGTATTGTCACCGATCCTTCATAAATGGCAATTCAATTAAATCTGTTCGAATAAATTGGGCAAAATCGTGTCTAAAGGAGTCGTTTACATACAATCATACAGGTAGAGCTAATAAAAGCATATTAATAATTATCGATCATTTACTATTTTAAGCAGGTTGTTTTTTTTTTTTTAATCTTTATTTTATTAACGAGGGTTTGATCAAACATGATCATGCCACCCTCATTGGCATTACAAAAAACAACTATCTACGCTTAATACCAAGATTAACAATTTTGTAAATAAATCTAGCTTCCTTTGAAGAAGGAAGCGCCAAAAAAACATTAACCCGCCATTGGTGACGTGAATTTGACTTACAGCGTTGGTGACCCCGGTCTCACGCACCGGGGTTTTTGACTACGAGTTTATCTGTAATTTACGGTTCATGCTACTTTTCATTGGGATAGATATAAAATTTGATCTTTTATTGTCAATAAAACATAGGTATTTAATAAATCAAATCTCTTTTATTAGCATAAGACAACATCTTTGAAATAACTAAAATTGTCAAGGATTTTAACAAAGTTTTTTTTAAACTCAAAAATAAAGCATCAATCTTAATTATTTAACAGTAAAATTAGGCTTAGTCAGTCTTATGACACTAAAAACATAAAATGAAGTAACATAAATGGTAATACTTCGACCAAAAAAAAAATATACAATACTAAAATCACTCATCTTCAACAGCCAAACAACTAGAGCAAGTTATTGGTACTACGTGCGATCTGGTCCGAAATTATCTGGTTCGAAGTCACTTCCAGATTCACTTTCCGATGACGTTTGTAATCTGTCCTCATCAGATACTGCTTCTTGCAAAAGAGCCTCGAGACGACACTGATTACTTTCGTAAGACATGCTGAAACAGTGTTCACAATTTGAACAAAAAACACGGAATTTCTTGTAAAATATCGATCAAATCTAGCAAAACGCTTACTAATAATAGAATTATATGATTAAACTATAAATTACAACAACAGCTTTATCAAAATAAGTAAAATAAAAAAAATAACCATTTGACTTACTTAGTTGGTGACACCGGTCTCACGCACCGGGTTGGGGCCAAAACTCAGTAACGTGCGCCCGCGTCGCTGTTGTGGGGTAGGAGTAGGGTAGGGGGCGCGAAATTAGGCAGCTACTCGAAACCACAGTGCAATTCGATAAACGGTGACAAAAATATTTGGGTTTCTTTAACTGCCCGGTCTCACAGACATATGAGGTCACCAATGGCGGGTTAACATTGCCCAACAATCTAAGGTTCAACTCAGCAGCAGATCTCTCAGCCTCGTTCCGGACACACTCCACCATAATATGGTAAACATCCTCCACTATGTTACACACACTGCAATTAGGGGATGACGATTTACCCATCAGGTATGTGAACATATTTAGTGGGATATGTCCAGAACGAAGTCTGAGAGCAATTACAATTTCAGATCTACTTAAAATTTTAAACAGGTGACTTCAATAAAACAACACACAAACATATCACAATATAATAATATCCGGGCAAATTTTTACAACACTTTAAAACCTCATTCGATACACTATTGCATAGTTTACAATCATACCATGTACAGTTCGATTCAAACTTAATGGCGG
>CAJQZN010032911.1:0-15337 GCA_907164685.1 Colias eurytheme
TCAAATAAAAGCACACGTCGGTATATGTTAAGACAGTAAAGTTATTCTTAAACACGTCTTTATCGGAAGGCACCTAAATCAAAGATTAGGATCTTTTGGGAGCAGACGCAAAACAACCAAAAAGTATGAAGCGATGGACAATAAAATTGAGATACTGTTAGCAAAAAGCGCCCGCGCCGTTAGCTGGGCGCCCTCTATACATTCCCGATGCAAACCTATGCAGATTCTGGGTGTTTAATTGTCTCGGACATAATTAGACCTTTAATTGATTGCCGGACTTTTTCATTTATAAATATTTTTAATTAACATTGCTAAAAGTTGAATAAATTCTCATATAGTTTTCCCAATAAGTACGATACATATAGCTGAAAAGTGAAAACTAAAATCCAATAGTAAATGTAACAGCGCAAAACAAACAATGCAAAAAATCCTTCTAAACAATACCACACGAATAACAAACTAGACCACCACAAACATAAACAAACAAGTGAAATCGCGAGCACATCTTAAATTATGCAAAGCATTTATTTGCCTCCTAACATCGGGCATTAAAATATTCCCGCTCATATATGGCAAGAAATTGTCTAATTACACAGTTTTGTTGAAGACGGAGGAGTCCGTTTTTGCCGAGAGGGCCATAATCGCTTTTAATCGAAGTCATTAGGGAGAGTTATCGAATTGGCTCAACGATAGATGCCGACGACTTGTGCGGTCATCCCGAGGTGCATTTTAATGTCCCAGTATGAGCAGACGGCAAACCTCGTGTTACGGACGGAAGGAATTCGATTTCAATTACTTGGATTACCCTTTTTGTAAGGGTAACGGTTATTCTCTTTGTTGATGATGTTGATAATAGATATAGATACAATGATGGAGCGTCAATTAAGGATGAAAAGTTGTAAGTGACAAATTACTGAACAAAATGGCGAATTATGATAATTATTTATAAATGCAGAATGTTATAAAGAACTAATAACAAACCTACAAAGAAATTAATAATAGTGATTAACTGTCTAAACCGCTTCATCAATGGCTATTAAGAAAGAATTCGAACGAAGTATTTATATTTACTTATTAAGATTCTCACACATAAACAAACAAAAAATTAGAACATTACACTTGAAATAATGTTAAAACCAAACATATAGGAGGCGGTGTTGGAATTAAAGACACCGAAGCA
This sequence comes from Colias eurytheme, assembly GCA_907164685.1. NCBI lineage: Eukaryota > Metazoa > Arthropoda > Insecta > Lepidoptera > Pieridae > Colias > Colias eurytheme. Next base: position 1,181 of record CAJQZN010032911.1, read on the forward strand.
TTTCAAATACAAACATTGGATTGTTACCGACTTTGTCCGTATATTGTTTGATCACAAAGCGAATAGACGCGGGTGTTTGTTTTCCAATGCTGGCGTGGATTGGGCATATTACGGTAAACCGTATGAGCACACAGACTCAGTGTTCGATGAAAAGGGACAGAATTTAGAAACACTTGAGCGAATAGCGGCTTTTGATGAAAGCGTGGACGGAATACGAATGAAGTGGTTGTGACAATGGAATGGAATCCAGATACAAGTGGGTTAAAAGGTGAGTCTGACAGGTATTACTGCAATTAGATGTGTGCATTGCGATGCAAATGCGATGGCGATTCTTCGAGGAATTTCTAGAGGCTACGATGGCGGTGGCGAACTCTGCTTTATTTTGTATTCCCTTTCACTTTCCTGGAAACTTGAATTAAACATAGGGAAAATAAATTATTAGTATGAAACATATCTACAGATTTTGATTACGTATCTATTATAAAATTTTACAATGGGTAAAAAAATGACAATTTACTGTCGCAAGTTTTATTTCCCTAAATCATTATTACAATAAATATCTCACGTTACAAGAACCCAAACAGAATTTTATGTAGAAATCAAATTGAAAGATAAAACTTCCAGACATAATAATGAATGTTTCAGTAATGCATTACGTATGTATAGAGTAAAAACCTTGATTGTTCTAAGATGAGACGAACTGTCTCATATAATTCAACTGTAACGGCGGACTTTATTACTCTACAGTCTACGGGAATAGGACTTCCTTATTTTATTACATAAATTTCTTCATGTTTCTACCTCCGAGTATTATTTGAAGCTTACGTTTTTAAATGTAAAGAAATCGTATTTTTATTGTTGTTACTGCGGACACAATTACAATTTAGGAGAATAATTTTCAATATTTTCCTGAAAGTTGTTATTAAAAATGATTTTTGACCTAAAATTTCTTACCAGATTTAAATAATACTAACATTTAAAAAATAAAATTAAACACAAAATAATTTGACAGATAAAGCAATAGCCAACGAATCTCACAAATCCATTTAAAAAACTTCAAGGAGATATCTCACGCAGATATTTTTAGGTGCAAAAATTACAAATCCATTGTTTACTCTATCCGAAAATACCTCTCGTTACAACAGTGCGTTTATTTTAGTCTATATATATGCAAGTAAAATAATAATTGTTTACTGAATCACTTACAAAAACAGGCATTACGCCAAAATGAATCAATACCTATATATATATGGAGCCGCAATTAATCAGAGTATTAACGGATTACTAGGCTTCGTGGAAATTTAAGTATAGACTGTATATATGACTATGCAATTATTCATTTTCAGAAAATCATTCTGACTAACGCAGAGTATCAGATTCAGTCTCATAGTCGACGAGTTTTGGTCACAGGGATCATTTTAACGGAGTAGCGAAAACAAGATGATGCTTTTTATTTGCTCAGTTCAGTGATGATTTTATAATATCTTCTTGAAAAAAAAATTCACATCGTTTTCAGTGGTGTTTAGCGAGTCGTAGTTCGTGTGTAATATTAGTAGTTTCTAGTCTATATATATAAAACTCAAAGGTGACTGATATAGTGATCTATCAACGCACAGCCCAAACCACTGGACGTATCGGGCTGTTTGGCATGCAGGTAGATGTTAGGACGTAAGCATTCGCTAAGAAAGGATTTCCCGAAATTCTTGCGGGAACGGGGAAAAACGGGGATGCACGTACAAAGTCGTGGGCGGAAGCTAGTTTTAAAGAGAGAATACTTCTTTGTAAGAATGAAATATAAAAGGATTGGGTCCTTGATTTATTTGGTGATAAGTATAATGGATGGATAGCTGAAACAAGTAATTTAAAGTGTGTTAATGGTACCGAATATTAAATCACTAAGTAGAATATTTAAACATACTAATGAGACGTCATATTTCAGATTTAAATCACATCTTCGTTTGGTTATAATCCTCATTACCTTATGGCAAAAATATAGGCCAGAATTTGAACTATCCTTACATTTCGACCTGGCAACACTGCCAAAGGACTCTCATCCTGTGTCTGCTACGACCTCTACAAGTCATCGAACCTGCGAATATTTCCTAAATCGGTTAACGTCCTGGCACGCGATGTTAGTCATTATACCATCCTTGATAATCGTTAGCATGCGCATGCGCATAGCTGCAATTTTTAGGGAATTTCGAAGAATTTGTTGCCTGAAATCATGTATGGAATGCTCCTGATTTAATATTTTTATAAAGTTAAGTATTTGAGTTGTTATTAATCCTCGAATTGAACCCCTAATTAAGATTTTAAGACCCAGAAACACTTTTCTTAAAGAAGTTTAATTTACTTACTTATAATTTTAATGAGTATTAAATAATGTCATGAATTGAAAAAAAAGTTGTATTTGTACCCTTTTATTTGTTCACATTTTGTAAATACATATATAGTTCATTTATTATAATTAATCGTTATCAGTTATTTATTAATTATCTACATACTTATATGAAAACTAAAAATCTTAATCGAAGAAATATTTAAACAACAATACATAAAAAATCTTTAAGCAGCCACAAAATAATACAAATTTGCTACCAGGCATAGCTTATTAATATTAAATACTGCCTCGAGGTTGGAGGCACAAATTAGCGGCATCATGGATAATTGAAGTGCTCCCATGCAAGGTATGTACATTACCATACATGCAAACTGAGCTATTTAAATTAAAATATCACATTCAAACAATTCGTTTTATTAACGCAATTATTATTTAAGAGACGCTTTTTACAAGATTGGGTAATTTGTTAAAAGCTTATGCCTTATGCAATAATTACTGCACTTACTAGTAGGTACTTTTGTTTTTGTGTATGTATATGTGTTTGATTCTATACTAAATAAATTGAAAATCGTTCAACTATTGTATCAAGTTTTCTTCTTGATAGATATAGTAATATTTATCATAGACAACAGCTAAGGATAAACACGCATATAGTATTGTTGTTTACATCTAACACAAAGCGCAGCGAAAATTTTCCCAGAAAACCGTAAACGAAAACATCCAAAAGCGTGTTAAAACAAACAGAAGTTCGCGCGGAATAAGGAAAATCTGAATTTAGACATAACATAAAGGAGAAAAAATATAAATGTACATTTTACTGTCTTTAGACGGAGTGGATATTGCGATGCGCTTATCGTAAGGCCGCTCCATGTGGGGACCAACAAAAGACCGTATTGATTTTGCCGACTACACTACGTTCGAACGGTTTTGGTGCGATCGTGTGCTTTATATCGAAGATATATTTATTTTTTGTTGTATAACCATTAAAAGCTTAAACTAAATTTTGTATGGGATGAGGATAGAAATTCTGTGAAGACAATCGACTAAAAATGTAGAGCATTTTCATTTCATGTTGTTTTATGTTAATGTAGACGAGCAGATATTCAACCACTGCATCGAACAAAAAATTAAATAATCGATATTATTCTCTAACATTACCATACAAGTTCTCGGCATATCATAAAGGCTTTTAGCAAAAATAAATTGCATCGAGATCTTGCGATCTGAATTCGCGGTATGCAAATCGGCCAAGATGAATTTCTAAGCGTCTAACCGAAAATATGCACGTCGATTTGAATTCAAACGATTTATCTCATTACCATTATTTCTGTCAAACTTTTAAGGATTTAAAAACAAAGCTAAACGCGCATTAAAATTTGAGGCATGCACTATAGGAGACCGCGCGCGCACAACGGCGCGCCATCATTTAAAAACAATTCAGTGGGGTTGCCTCGAGAGTGTAACTGTTTATGGAGTTGCCATCACCAAACTGGGCGCTAACGAAAAAAGTAAGCGAATCAAAAGGAAACCCGAATGCGATAAAAAAACGGACTCATCAGACGTAGTAGTAGAATTCCACGCGCCCCGCGCCCCGCGCACCTTACTACGGCGTAAACAAACTTGCTGCATCGTCGTTCGCCGTACGGTTTTTAATAATCGACTTTTTTTCGACTTTTGAATCCGTAATTTCGAGTTCTGGTAATTTCGTTGATTAGATTTTTTTTAAATCTGGATTAGGGCTGTGTTTTGTGTTGCAATTATTCGATTGAACGTGGAATCTTTTTTAATCTGTTGAAGGTGGATACGTGATTGAAAATCGTAATTATTTCATGGGGTTTAGCTTCATGAGTAATTAATTAGGTAACTACATCATCTAATGAATTTACAAGAATATACGGAATATAAATTGAGATTTTCTTTGTTATTTTTCTCGAAAGCTGATGCTTTTGTGTATTTGTTTTTAATTTATTTTAGCGATTCTAAAATTATTCGACCCTTACAATTATCGATGCCAACAAGAATACAATTAATTTGGCTGGCACATTTATCTCAATGAAAGTATACCACACACATAATTTTTACAGTAGGTGAATCACTCTGTTTTATATTTCTGTGCTAATTAAATCTACATACAGATACAGAGTTACCTATACAAATTTCTTAGAAATTTAAATGCTTACATGTAAATCGTTGCCAGAATAAAGTTTGTACTACTTTCCATATATTTTGTCAATTCTTTAATGTCTATTGAATTCAAATAACGTAGATTCAAAATGTTGATTCTAAAATATCTATTTCCCTTTAATTAAGACATTATATTCAGATGCAACTTAAACGAACCAATCGATATAAATCACAAAGAGAAATGAAGTCTGAATAGAGGTAAAGTATTAAAAATGAATGTATAAAAAGTTATTACCTTTTAACAGCATCGATGTTACACGTTCTATGAACATAATATTTACAATTATATGACTTAATTCCATATGTGTATTGTACCAAGTAATAAATTGTGGCTTATGAAGATTGTAAAGTTTTGTTTTATAAGGCAAGGGAACACACACGATGGATTTTTAAGAGTTGTTAAGTCTGTATTGTTTGTAAGCCATAGGTACTTATATTATGAACTAGAATATGCTTGCGGTTTTATAGACAGAGATCTTTTCTTAAATTTATCTAAATCCGATTAAAATTTTGCGTGAATTGCTTTGCTTCAATGTTCGGATCAGAAATTTTCGTATATTTAACACTGCAGTATACACTGCTTCTTTTAAAATAGCAATTTAAAGGTTGGAAATTGAATGGAAACAGAAACTGTATTTTAAAGTTAAAGTGCATGCAAGTGAACTTGTAGATGAAAAATTTGCACATAATATAAACCCTAATTGCATAACAGTTCAGAGAGGAGAATTTCTTACTTCTTCATCTAACTTCAACAATCTATTACGACAATATAAAACCAATTTAATCATTAATACATACTAAAATATTGCCTCACTGTTTACTTTCGGCAATCCTCAGGCGCAGGCTTGCCTATTTCGAGCGCTGTTTACGTACTGTTTTACTATTGTGATGCACTTCGTTTATTTTCAAACACTTTACTGACCGCCTGTCTTTAATTGCCTCGGTTATTTGTAAGAAGTATGTTCCAGTTTTCCTACGAGGAAGAGCGGCGACGTCGCCTAACGATGAACTATAAACGTCCCAGAATCATATTCGATTAATCATTACGGACTTCCTTTAACTGGTATTCGGCGGAATTCTCTTAAAATTAAAGATGGACATAAAACCTTATTTTGTTTTGAAAATTTCATAGACATGTGCGTGATTTTTATTGGTGTAGTGTGTGTCTGTAGGGCAAATTACCACAGAACAGATAAAAGCATAGTACGGATTTCAATGCCTTCTTTACGGGCTAGCCTTAGTCTTCTCTACTAGATAATTTCATAGCACTCTCCACCATGGACAGTTTTTCTCGCCAGGTTTTCTCGTTTTGCCTAATTGTACAGTGAGTAAATTGTACTTCATCCTTTTTGAGTATTCGCCGATCAATTTCATAATATAAAAATAGTGGCGTCACGAATCTGGGCAGGCCAATTATCCCGTCTCGTCAGTTGGTAAGCTTCATAAATAGTTCGTCACATCCTCAGGAAGAGCTCAGGTGTGTTGGATCCTCGCCAAACGTTGACGAAGTTAACGGTAGTATAAAAATGTCACTCAGATAGTTGAAGCCGTTAATACTATTCGATAATGTGGAAAAGTATATGAAAAATTGAAAATTATACAGATATGCAATGTGTTGTTTTACAGGGACACATTTTGTTTTCTCGGTTGAATACGTAGGTACGTGAAATACGTTGGTTTAAATTTTAAGAGCTTTGATAAATGGTTCGATAAAATGTTTTAGTGTTAACGCTGATAGAGTTATGTGTAAAGGTAAATTTTGCATAAAGGTAAAATTTCAACGTCTATCGGATATCTCAAGAATTCTTCGGTTACTCAATAATGTGTATCTTTCCAATTATCAGACTATCAGATTTGTGAAATCTGAATCAAAAAATTACCTTCGAATGTAATTAATTTAAAAAATAGCACTAAAATATTCGATTTTTTCGCTCATTGGTATGAGAAGTACAACAATCCAAATACCAGAATCCTTATCAGTTTTCACACAACTTTTCCTTTGTCGATTTCAGCAACGCCAATGCATATCGATACTTCTCTACCCCTAACCAGACTTATTTCGAAGTGGACTTCACCCACAAATATAACGTTAAAAGTCTATTATAGTATTGTCATATTTTTAGGCGAGGGCATTGACAGTCTCTAGAAATTCCAAGTTGGATTTGTGAATGAAAGTAGTACGTAGGAGGTTCAATGGGCTGACGTCATATATTGGCAGAACTGACACTAGGTTTAATGGGCCTTTGTTATTTACACATACTTCGCTGTATTTTTAGATACATCTTCAATGGGAATAGTTAGCACGTTCACGTAAAACCCTTGTTCTTGGAGTCGTATGGTTACTTCGTTGAGGTGATGAATGATATTTTCAATTTGAAATTTATGAAATTCATATTTTTGCATACATTTAACATCGAAAGACATTGAAATTTCTTTAATATTTTGATAGATAAAGAAATTTTCTAACTGTAAAATACTATTTTGACTAAAAAAGATAGAGCTTACGATTTTAATAATAACAATAAGTAAGCTTTTTGTTGAAAATAAACATATTAAACGAAAAGATGAATAAACTGAATACAGTATCTTTCAGCGCCATCATTAACTGCTGAATTTCCAGAAAAAATATTAGAGAAAAATATGAAACGATGACACATCATCATAATCTCTTTCATTTTATTTAAATGCAATTTTCACCCCTATCCAGCCTTGTTATTCATCGCAATAAAACTGCAATTATTCTTTAACTCCTTGACAATTCACAAATGCAAAATAAAAGCGGGAAAACAATAAATTGATGACATCATACATCACTTTGTCCGACCGTTTAGCATCCAAGAATATCAATGAATTACACTCAAAACTGAAATGGAGCCAATTTTTTGTCACCCTCATAGAGAAGAACGTATAGATAATATGCTATTTCGATCCTACATATGTAACTCGTCACAGAGTATAATAAGGCCGTTGGCCTAATGACAGGACTTTATTTTTAGTTGGGAACTTTTAAAGGCGTCTTTACGCTTTGAAAATATATCTACGTAATGTTTGTTTTCAAATACATAAGTGACTTGGCAATTGATTGTAATGAGGTGAATTAATAGGTGTAATATTTCCTCCTCTTAAGGTGACAAAGTATTGTAAATAAGAGGTAATTATATGCTTCCTTTGCTTTGGTATTTGATTTTAAATGTACGTGATGAAGTCTCTATATTAAGGCACAATGTTATTATATCATACTATTAACAGAATATACATATAATTTCGTAAATTGTAACAGAATGACAAGAAAACATCGTTATTTGAAATTCATTGGGTACTGTATCCGCATATTCGCTATTCTGTGACGCAAAAAATAGGTCGCTTCGTTTTTTTTTATTTACATTACAAAATTAATTATGATATAATCTTATATATAAAAATGAATCGCAAAATGTGTTGGTAAGCGCATAACTCGAGAACGGCTGAACCGATTTCGATAATTCTTTTTTTATTATATTCCTTGAAGTACGAGGATGGTTCTTATGTAGAGAAAACGTAAACATGTACCACGGGCGAAGCCGGGGCGGACCGCTAGTTTCTTATAAAAATAAATCCACTGCAATATAATTACTAATTAGTTTGATTCATTCGAACAAAATGTACCATGGATTAATATTATATATTACTAGCGGTCCGCCCCGGCTTCGCCCGTGGTACATATGAAAAATAGATGTTGGCCGATTCTCAGACTTACCCGATATGCACAGAAAATTTCATGAGAATCGGTCCACCCGTTTCGGAGGAGTATGCAGACTAACATTGTGACACGAGAATTTTATATATAAGATAATATATCCATAGTCCATTCGATTATTGGTTCACTTACAATGCAATACGTATATTCAAATAAACCTGCCTAAATAACTACGAAGTAATGCCTCAAAAGCTCAAATGACAAATTACACGACTCGACAAAAAAATTTTCGTTCTTTGTCCTAAAGTTTATACTATTATTTTCCAGTTAGTTATGCACAAATACGAAAAGAAAATACCTTTTTTCGGTATAAAGTTTGCTTTTGTGATAGTTATAATAATAATACTCATTTTTCAATTTTTTCATAAATTTTAATTGATTTTAATATTTTTAAAAAGACCGCGCGGTGAGAGTGGGGTGTTAACGTTTACAAAGTGCCGCTAGATGGCACCCGAGTGATAAACAACCATCAGGTGTTATTTACAAGCCCAGAATAACTTAAAATGTCGTCACGAAAGTGCAAATACGATGCTGATGCATTTTGTTTTATATGTGGTCAATTTATTAAAGTTCGAGACGTGAAATATGAACTAAAGACATCTCATGTTCTCTGTGAAGCCTATGAAGCATATTTTGACTGTCCTGTACGGAATCAACATAAGCCATGGGCTCCACATGTTGCTTGTAGTTATTGTAAAAGGTGTTTGGAAGGTAAGGCAAATTACAAATTTTAAGGCCATGGGCTGCAGGATGTCATTAAAAGTACATATGCTGCATGCTCATTTGGATAAATTTAAAAACAATATGGGAGCCTATTCCGAAGAGCAAGGAGAACGTTTCCATCAGGACATCATAAATTTTGAACAACGCTATCAAGGCCAATTCAATGAAAACATGATGGGCGACTATATTTGGGGTTTATTGAGAGAAAGTAGCTATGAACATAAAAGAAAAATTAAAAGTGTGCACTTTTAAGTTATTTCCCACTTTTCTGTAAGCTAATTTGATAGTAAAACTTAATAAAAATAATAAACATTTTTATTTCAATAGTTTTATTTTCAATCAAAAATTAAAATCCGAGATTTTTAAAAATTTCGTTCAATCAGTCTTCTAAGCACAAAAGCAAAGTTTTTCATGCCATATATTTTTTTTCCGTCTAATTACGACCTAAACTACCAAATTTAATGCTTTGCAATCAAAGTCAAATTTCATGGTGACCCGTTGTTATTATATGTATTTTGCACACGTGTTTATAAATAATGTAATTAGTTAATTAAATGAAAACTAAAACAGCAGTTGTATTTTTACATACTTACCTACTGATTTATGACCTATATACTTAAGTTTTGTGTAATCTCTATATTTCTATAATGTTTCACAAATTCTTCCCCCTACCCAGGTAGTCCCGCGCGGGTCGAGCCGATGCAGTCGGTACGCACGACGCGCGGCAGCCGCGTGAAGCTCGAGTGTCGGGCGAGCGCGCGGCCGCCGCCACGGATCTCGTGGTACAGGGACGGCAGGCCGGTGGCTGATATTGCTTTAAGGAGATTCCGGGTGCAGAGTTTCAGGTAATACTTGGTTTGGTATTTCATGGTCTTATGTGTATGATAAACAACATACTGTATGGTCGAAGTAAATTCAAAATAGAGTAAATATCTAGTAATTTACTAGAGCTAGGGAGTGCTCTAGCCTTAGAATTATGTTCATTACAATGTGAAGACAAACAAACAAACACACTTTCGCATATTATAATATCTGCAATATTAAGTAAGGGGATTAGTAGAGACTTTTTTTCACAAAGATTTCATCTATAATCTATAATATATGTATTTATGTCGTTATTTTAGAATCGATGTAGATTAATCCTTATGATAGAGCTGAAGGAAAACTACATGCATGTTTCAAGGGTATAACTATAGTTCATTATGTTTTATATATAAAAAACTAGATTTCCGCCCGCGGCTTCGCCTGCGTTTTCAAAGGAAAACCCGCATAGTTCCCGTGGGATTTCCGGGATAAAACCTATCCTATTTGTTAATCCAAGTTACCCTCTATATGTGTGCTAAATTTCATTGTAATCGGTTCAGTAGTTTTTACGTGAAAGAGTAACAAACATCCATACATCCATACAAACTTTCGCCTTTATAATAGTACTAGATTTCCGCCCGCGGCTTCGCCCGCGTTTTCAAAAGAAAACCCGCATAGTTCCCGTTCCCGTGGGATTTCCGGGTAAAACCTATCCTATGTGTTAATCCAAGTTACCCTCTATATGTGTGCTAAATTTCATTGTAATCGGTCAGTAGTTTTTACGTGAAAGAGTAACAAACATCCATACATCCATACATCCATACAAACTTTCGCCTTTATAATAGTACTAGATTTCCGCCCGCGGCTTCGCCCGCGTTTTCAAAAGAAAACCCGCATAGTTCCCGTTCCCGTGGGATTTCCGGGATAAAACCTATCCTATGTGTTAATCCAAGTTACCCTCTATATGTGTGCTAAATTTCATTGTAATCGGTTCAGTAGTTTTTACGTGAAAGAGTAACAAACATCCATACATCCATACATCCATACATCCTTACAAACTTTCGCCTTTATAATAGTATTAAGATTAAGATTAAGATTAAGATTAAGATTAAGATTACCTACTTATCACGTTCGATACGGCTTTATAATAAAGACGAATAGGGGATCTTTCAGTATTAATTGGATTCGATGAATTTTGTTGCATTGGAAAAATTTTGAGAAATTCTACTAAATGGCTCTATAAATAACTACAATAAAATAGCAATTATTCCATAACAATTCACAAAGAAACCAACACAACGCGTAACACACTAGTCTTTATTTGTTGTGCCTGAAATAATTAATGATAGCCATTAGTCGGTGTCTTTGCTAATTCAAACCGCCATTAATTGCACATGTGATGTTCTAATTAACGGATCAATAAGACGTCGATCTTGATCCAAATACATTACAATACATATGGGGCTTACATCAGTCGAATGGTCATTATGTTTTGCTATAAACCGTTGATATTGTGTTTTGATTATAGTGCCATCTAGTGGAATTTTACTGAACTAGTTTTGTGGAAAAGTTTCAGTAAATACCTAATGTTTTTAATGTAAACAAAATAATAAATTTAAATTTATATAAACAAAATAATTAGGTATTTCAAAATATGTTTTCTAGGTCAATAATTAAATATATGTACTACACAATTTCTAGTGAGATTATTTTACATAACTAATATACTTAAATACATACCTACTCTAAAAAGGCTGCAGCATGTATCATATAACTTAATATTGTAAAATAGTGAGATTATACAGATAGCTCAAAATAAATGATTACAGAACATGGAAAGGTTTGAGTTTATACACACAAAAAATCTAATGCAATCGACTTAGGTATACCCATTTACGCTTTGTGAAAAATAAAACGGCATATTATTTTATGTAAACACACTCATAATAGCGTTGATTAACCGAGAGGGTATTAGAAGGACCAATTATGAGAGGCAATTATGATCAAGTGATGCGAACTGCAATTTCACGGGTCGTTAATTCCCGTTAGTTTATTTGCTTTAGATAAGACTTCATTCATGTCTTGTGACGTAATTGTACTCGGTTAAACGAGCCGTATGTCATGACAAAGGCATTTTTTGCAAACATATTTTGAGTATTTGTTCGGATTTCAAATGGCTTTCTTTTTTTCCATAATGGCGCGCAAATAAGTTGCTGTCAATGTCAATTAAATATGAACGATTAGATACAGATTATTTATTTCTCAGTTACCACAGTAACAAATTATAATCTATCTTTCTAGTATCTACTTAATTGGATGAAACCAAGAAGCTTATATCTAATACACTGGAGATTTCAGTATGAACATTAACTTGTAACAAGAAAATATGACATGGAATGACGCCTGCGGCCTGTATGTTTTTATCCCTTTCACACCTAACTTGGTAAGTTGGTGTGAAAGGGATAAAAAACATACAGGCGTCATTCAACGTCATATTTTCTTGTTGCAAGTTAATGGTCATAGTGCAATCTCCAGTGTATTAGATATAAGCTTCTTGGATGAAACACTGGATGAAATTTCAAAAACTTCTTCACCTTTCAATTAAGACTAAAAGTCATTTTTAAAACGCTATTATTTCCGCATCAAGATCAAAATTAACAAATCTTATTGATTTATTTATACAAATTAATTAACTATAGTTGCGCTGAATTTCAGAAGGCGCTCGGTGTTAGTGATAAGGCACGCGCGGCGTGAGGACGCCGCGACGTACGAGTGCAGGGCGCAGGGCGCCGTGGGGCCGCCGGCCATCGCCTCAGCTAACGTCAGCGTGTTGCCGCCTGCCACTTCGGCGCCTGATACATGTAAGTAGAAAAAAATGTACCTAGGATGATATTCAATTAGTCTGTCACTGGCTAAACAGTTACAGGGGTTTTTTGAAGTACTTACTTATATCAAAGACTTTAATGAATAATAATGAATTTTCACTTCATAAGGTGCATGATATAATACTGAAAGTAATAGTGATAAATCTCTACTTTCAATAATACAACTTTAATAATGTAAGAGTAAGTCTGCTTAATCAGCCAATATATGGCAATACCGATTAAATAATATCTATTCATAACCTGAAAAAAAGTATAGAACATTCACTATTTCGCGAATATGTTTTAACATCAACTAATAAACACATCAATTCCCAGCATCATATGTTTGTATCGCGTGATACGTTCCATCACAATTATGTCATTAAAGTGTATCATCTAACAGCGTAGGTGTCGTGTGCCACCGGTATACATTGCCGTGTGTACAGTATGTGAGAACTAAATCTGTTCCGTGAACGCGACAATGCCTCGCGATCAGTTACCCAACATTGTACTGATCAACGGGACTCGCATTTGCATGTATAACGATTAACGGATATAGATTGTATCTACTTATTATTATTATTTGATTGATTAGTCTATGGATTTTGACATAACTATTTACTAATCTGTGCTATATACCTATAGCAAATTTTATCCATAGTAATTATCAAGAAGCTTGGTAATTATTAATACCTTTAACTGCGTCACTGAAGAATGGAAATTTACAGGAGTTCATATTTTTATGCCAGTTTAGATTAATATTTATTATTTTCCATGATTGTTTAACCTTTAAAGAAAATCACACTTAGAATACTTTATCAATCGAGCAAACACTCATTTTTTTTACACCTACACAGAATAATTTTTATGTCTGGAAAATCTGATACCTACTTAGTTACTTTAATATTAATAAGAAAAATTTATGTTTCAGCAATGATCGGTGCGCCGTGTCCTATGCCAGACCCCTCCTCCTATTGCCTCAACGGAGGCACCTGTTTATTCTTCGAGCTTGTTCAAGAACAGGCTTGCAAGTAAGATATTTGTGTTTATTTATTTCATATAAATGTTTAATGGTAATTACTTATTTTATAAAGAATAGAAAAATGAATGCCATAAAACCAAAAATATCAAATTCATGAATATACCTGTTTGTAAAGTTCGTATTATTTTTAAATAAAGCGCGTTATTCACGTATTCTTAACACAAATTTCAGATGCCCAGAAGGCTTCAATGGACAACGCTGCGAGAACAAGGACGTGTCGAACAGGAGCAGTATGTATCATTCCTACACATGCAAACTGGGCCTCTCCACGTCCTACTACTGTTAGCGGGCGTTTCGACCACATCCCACCCACCTCTATGTATTCTAGAAAAATCAATATCCGAACATTCAACACAGATGAATATTTAGGTACAAGCATCCGAACGATGCTGATGTTACCGCCATAACAATTGTCATCTCGGAGCAATTAACAAGCCTGGAGAAGTAACAATTAATTGAACGT
>CAJQZN010032914.1:0-21729 GCA_907164685.1 Colias eurytheme
CTGAGAGGAAATGAATGAATGAATGTATTTTTTTTCCTATGTGCGTGTGAGGCTACAACCGCTCACCCCCCCCAACAGAGCGCCAGCTGACGTTCACGAGGCTTTATAATACTATACTCTCATGCGTCTGACGAATTATCTATTGAGAGGAAATAGTTAACCAAATTTGCACCTGGCTCCCTAACCATTCTGAAAGTACAATAACTATTGTTTAAATAATACTATAGAAAATAAAACAAAAGTTAACTAGAAAAGACGTGTGGCACTCGGGCACTGCCGCGGTAAAGCTATTGCATGCTATGCCTTCAAGCCACACCTCCGCGCCCGTCCCCGTGGGGAGCGTGAGGTTTTTCGTTACTAAATTTCCGCGATAGAAGTTATGCAATAGCTTAAAAAATCGTGTGAATCGCGGAATGTGTAAAATCAAATGTATAAATAGGCATTTTGTAATAATTTTTTGCGGCTTTTTATGTTGGAATGACTACTACTACTAACTACTACTACCTTGAGGGCATGATCCACATGCACCCTCCCCCCCTCCCCCCTCTGTGCGTGCAGCAAGTGCAGCAACCTCGCACTGAGCCCACTGGCCAACTCAGCCCCGAGAGCCCGACGTAGCACACTCTCACACACTTGTGGGGCTGTGTTCGAGTTGCGGACACATTCGTCTATGTGACGTTTGCTGTTTTTGTCCTGAATAAATATTATTTATACATAATTAAAAGTCATATTTTTAAAGTAGGGATGTAACGATACCGATACTGATACCGATATATCGGCCGATATATCGGCAAGCCGATATATCGGTATCGCCGATAATAAATCAACCGATACCGATATTTTTTTATTAAATTCTTTCTTTTCTTTTATTTTTTTGCATTGTATTCATTCATATTGTTTTATTTCTGTTTCTGTAATAGTGTTAAGGAAGAGCGGAACCTCCTGACACAAGCATTTTATTTGCTTACTAGGAGTGTTCCAATCACAAATTTGTTTATGTAAAGGAAAGAAATAAATAATTTTCAATTTTTTTAATTTTTAACGTGATAACGTTTTTAAAATCGTTTTAGTCGGGTGACATGTTCATAAACTTGTGTCACACCAAAACCTCACGAGCGCGATCGCAGGTATAACGAGAGAGAGACGGACCGATCTCCCGTTTCATCTCGAGCGCTGCAACTGCATTATGTTATCACGTAAACATCTCGATCGTAAACCTTTTTTCAACTTTACAAACAACCAATTTTTTTGATATCAAATAATTCAAAAATCCGCGCCCAATGAACGATGCGGGAGGCCGCCCGCGCGTGCGCACTTAGTTTTCTGAAAAAACTCTACCAATATAGTAAACTTTTATTAGGTACTGATTGTATGTGTATTACTTAAAGTTTAACTGACTTCGTAAAATAATAATACTAAAATAAATGGTTTTGTTGTTTTTTGATTTGGCATTTTTATTTAAAAGAATACGATTAACAGTTGTCTCTGTTAAATGTTGGTAACTTTTTATGCATAATTCACTATTTATTTTTCTACCAAGCCATCGATATCGGTATCGGTATCGGTATCGCCGATACATTACTACAAATATCGCTATCGGTATCGTATCGGCAAAATCATGTATCGTTACATCCCTATTTTAAAGTATGTTTTATATTAAAAGTCTCGAAGTTTTGAGAGGAACTATTTTTATGTGGAAAAAGTGATGATAACATGTAAATGTATAGTGAAGTCAAAATGGTAACACTAAGGCATCGTTTACCTAAATATTTTTAACATTTCTTTCTTTTTGTTAAAAATTAATAGTTCTATTAATTTACATTATTTCTTACTTCTTTTCAAAATTTCTATGAAGTTATAAACCATGAAATCAAAATTAATAAAAAAATAACATAAAATAAAAAATACACATAATTTACCCTACCTGTAAAAGCACAGCAACATATCGGTCAAGTGTGTCCCAATCACCCGTAGCTCTTACAGCTGCATCCAAAATGGCGCGACTCGAACCCGAGACCGGCCACAGTGCGTGCATCCACGCTGTTAGTAGCGCTGAACGGTATTCTACGTGCGATCTGTAGGAATTTTAGCGACAATAAGTAATGGACTCGAAGGACCAACATTATTTAATTAGAGGATTTGATGTATAATTCGCGTACAGACCCGAGACAGATCAGAGTGCGTGAAAGTACGCTGTTAGTAGCGCTTAACCTTAGTCTACTTGTAATAAATTCTGTTATTCTCGTTATAGACTCGAAGGACCAAAAACTCTAAATAAAAGAAGAAAGTTAATGAGTTAATTTAGTGTGTGATTTTTAGTGTTCTTTTAAAATTAATACCTAATTTGAATCTATAAATAATAAGATATAATAATGAAGAAATAGTTTACAAATAGTCATTTATTGGTATGAATTTATGCTTTTTCCAATGACCAACAACTTTCATATCAAAGAAGAGACTACACGTCAAATATTCTAACCATCTTTTCAGCTTAAATTCATTTTAGAATCATATTTTTTTAGCACACAATGCTTTTCATCATAAACCACTCCTACACCACAATCATAATTAATAAAATCTCACTTCATATCATCCAACTGCTGCAAGACGACTCTCTGCAATAACTCAAATCCGCTGAACCCGCCGCGACCTAACGCTCGCTGTACGAGATTGGGACCCCAGTTTAGTATGGCTGTTATTGCTTCTGCAAACCTAGAGGGAAAATAAAAAAATTGGTTTTGGAATAGATTGGAAATTTTATTTTGAGATTGTTTGCAAAGGTTACGAAAAATGATAAATAGAGTTTTGTAAGATATCTTTACTGAACTAAACGAAGTGAAATAGGGTTTTATTAAAGTAGTAGATCTATTGCTAAGGCCATAAACCTTTGTGCAGAAAACGTAACTCAAAACAACAACCGAAGTTTCACATTTTTATAGGGTAAAAAAAAATCGAGTTTTTATAAATTATTTTTCAAGTTTTAAAGGTTAATAAAAAACAAAAACCCACCGGGGTGTGAGCGAAATGGACTCAGGCGAGCTGGCCAGCACAGTGAGCAGCCGGGCCAGGCAGTGCACTGCTTCCACCGGCCGTGATGCTGACAAGCGATATAGCGCATCTGCTGCTGGTCCACATGCCTAAAAGTATAAATGGGGTCAAAAAGATGATATTCTTGGAAATTTGATCTCTATCTAGTTCGAAATAGAAAAATCTTTTCACAATAGACGTACAGATGAACTTTAACGTCTGTTGTTTTTGCGTAATTTGTTACGATTTAATATTTCGGATGACACACACATGAGGATTGATCTGCGGTGAATCCTTTATTATATTTTTTTTTGTTTTTTGGAAAATAAGAAGAATCCTTAATATGTTAACTGACTTGAATACGAATTTAAATATTAACCACATAATCTATGCCGCTCTGTTATAAATAATATTATATTGTTAATCGTTTTTTGGTCCCGCAGAACATTCTTCGCCTAGGCTCCCGCACATCACCAATGAATTTTATAATTATATTAATATCAAATTATTAAATTAATTAATATTGTGAAATACACGATATTGTAATAACCCTATCTTGTTAAATAAAGGTATTATTTATTTTATTTATTTAACTAAATTAACTATTCTTTAAAAATGTCTCATAAACTGATTTTAAAGAAGTGTCATGCCATACAGGAAAAAATAAATAAGAATTTAAGTTAGAAGAACTGTAATGCCCATGTTTACCTTCATAATCACTTGATAATTACACAAAAAACATTTAAAATTATCCAGAAATTTTCATAAAATCATTAAATAACTCACCAGCGGAACACAGTGCCCCCAATCCGTGGCCAATATACCGTACATTGCCCCCAACAAGCTCTCCGGGGGCTTATCCAACGCTGGGGCATCCAGGGGCAAGTGCCAATGCGACCGGTGCAGGTGTAGGGACTTCATTATGCCCCATGCCCACTCGGGGGCCTCGGGGACGAAGTTGTACAGCCACCAACCGATGAACAGCTGGCTTTCTAGTGATACGCCGCTGTAAGGTCGGAGTTATTTGTTTTATTGAGATTGGCTAAAATATATCGTGGAACATAACATTAATTAAGATTGAACAAAATTGCAGTTAGTTACAAAATTAGTAGTTTCGCAGTTTATCTTAATAAAATATTTATTTGATTAATGTTAAAAATTACTAAATACAGATATTATTAATTGGAAAGTGTTTCATTCTTGGAAAATAAAATATTTTACTGACGGATACTTTTTAAAGTTCTTTTTAACCCATTGACCACCGTAAGGCCCGATCGGGGCGCGACACAATAGATTTTCTATTGTGTCTGTGATTCCGAGGACTGATGGATTAAATACATTTTGGTGTATGATTAGGATTTTACAGTAGCCAGAAAATCTATAGAACTAGTTCATAAAGTTTTTTAATGTTATTATCTATTGTCCCGACTTTTTTCAGTTATTAGTCTATGAAAATCAGAAAAGTATGGCAATATCTAACCTATGTGGCGTATAATCCAAGTCCAATAATAAGTATTGTATCAACTGCGGGCATCTCTCCGTCCAGTTATCCAAAACAGATCGAATCTCACCCGTTGTGGGCCGCCATTTTGACACGCATAAGTGCTGCACTAGTGACGCGTCTGATTCTCCTTGAAAATGTTGATTTATTATTATTTTTGTAAAGATAAAAGTGCATAAATCTTTGGAAATTAAGCAAATAAAAAATAACTAACTTCAACATAAATAAAATACCAGAATAAATATTATCTTAACAGCACGTGTTTAATTTTTTGAAGTGAAACTTCTTTAGGCGCGTTAAGAGTAAAATTTCAAGGTCGCGTCGTGAAAATACCAAATCTTGAATCTTACCAAAGAAGTTTCACTTCGACATGTGTGCTTGGCACACACGCTCTTATTTCTCTTACCAATTGTGCAGAATCTGGTAAGGCATTAAAAACTTCTTTAGTATTGCGAATTAATTACACAAATAATTTACATTTTTATTGATATTGTTTTATACATACCATGTGTAATATCAGCAAATATATGAAAAGCGATGGTATGTAAATATGGATGTACTTCCAACAACCTCGCTAATTCAGTGCGCGATGACTCTATGCATCCACATTTAACTGTAGAAGGCTTGTGTTTTATACCACTCTGAAAGAAGCGAAAATTTTTAATTAAAATTTTGTTAAATATTAAAAATATGACGTATAATTAGTAAATTAGACATTTTAAAGGCGCATTCGCCTTTTTAGCATTTTGATCATAACATGTAATTCCAGTTTATTATTCAAAACGAGACAAGTTATTAATATCGACATTTTGTTAAATAATGGTTTAAATAAAAATAATTTATCAACTTAAATCCATCTCACTGCTCAATTTTTTTCTTTCATTCCAAGAAAAATGCACCCTACCTGAAACAAGAAGTCAAGCACGTGTCTGGCGAGCTCATGATCGCACTCCCTGTCTATCGCGGCTTGTGTGACGATGCGCACGCGCACATTACACGGTAATACTGGCATTTCAATACCTAGCGCTTCTATACGTTGGGGCGTTTTGTCTGAAAAGGTTAAGTTAATTGCAATACAATATGGCAGAAGAAGCGGGTTCGAATTTTTTTTATTCCTTAAAAATGTATATCAATAAAATATTCAAGGGTGGTAATTAAAAATGACTAGGTATGTAATTTTTGTAATTTTTAAACGGATGAAAAAATTGTTTAATTAATATTAAGATTTAATTTTTTTTTAACAACTTTATTTTGTAAATCGACAATCGTTATTGTTTGATTTTTTTCGAATGTTTTTTCCAGCTGAAGAAGATATTCTGATGCAGAATACAAAACTCACCATGCAAGTTCTGGAAGGCCAAACAATATTCTCTAGCCGTATCCTCCGTGAGCAAAGTGGCGGGCAGTCTGTGTAACTCCTCCCCCATTATAGACACACCGGACGCGAAACACGCTTCTAACTCTGATAAGATGCTGGCTTCTAAGTCCTTGCTGTAAGTGGGACTGGGAAATAGAAAAAATAAAAAAAAACTTGAGAGGTCTCAAGGGGCACCCGGATGGAACGAAGTTCCTTTCTCGATGAGATAGATACAGAAAGAGAAACACGCTGCACGGCTTATAACTATAGCAAAAAGTGTCGTTACAACTTTTTGTATAAATTTTCTTCGTCTAGCCCCGTTTCGCAACGCGCGATAAGGTTCCAAAAAGATTTAAAAATGTTTGTATTTAAAAAAAAAAGAACACACGGCTACGCAAGATCTACCCTGAGTGTTTATGTAGAGCTAATACTTAGACTGTTTATTTCAACGTATCTAGAACGTGTGTGGTTATGTAGAGCGTGCTATGAACTGCACGTAGAGTGCAATACTATAAGGCGCTTATGTAGAGCTTACGCAAGACACCTAGAAAATGAATGTAGAGCGTATTAATACTGAGTTGGTCCTTTTTTTGCTAAAGGTCTGCCACACTTTTGTCTTTTTCTCTGTTTTGTATTTCTTAATCTTTTTATTATATCTGTTGTTGGCTTTTGGCAAAATAAATTATTCTTTCTTTCTATTAAAGGTAGAGTTAACATGTAGAGCAGCCGGGACACACCTGGAGCGCAGATGCAGCGCGGCGAGTGCCCTCAGCGCGCCCCCCGCCAGCCCGCGCATGCGAGCCCGCAGCCGTTCATACCGCTCCGGCGCGCGACACACATGAAGCAGCGCGCGCACACCACAGCACGCTTTGCGCACACCATGCCCACCAGTAGCATCGCCCCATGAGCTACTATCACTTAAATCCTGTGTCAAAAAAAGACGGGTTGCACTCCGGGAGTGCCGGCAGAAGTGAAAACTTGATTATTAACGTTGAGCATGTTTGATATCCATCCGTCTTACGCTTTTTCGATCAGAGTCACGTGTCCTGACGCGAGTTTAAGATTTTATACCCAACGCCGCTAAAGAAGTTTTCACTTCAAAAATTGGTTGTCTGAAAAGTCGGTTTACTGACAATAGTTGAACGTGACAACATCCGATTGTGCCTCTTTGTCACTCGTTCCGCGCTCTCGCTTGCACTTTAAGCCTTACATGGAACGCCTCAGAGCGAGGTAACGCCGCATGAGTCATGTTTTTTCGTGCGTGCAGCCGGCTCTATCGAATTATAAGACGTTGTCACGTAAAAAAGAAATCGCTATTTAGCGACGACCTCCTTTCGTCCAAAGTGATTATCACACTGCCACGCACGACGCAGTGTAGCGCGTCAATGCGTATTCGAACGTTGCTTGAAATTATCTCCGTTGTATAGAAAACACGCACAGTCAAACACCAATCATCATCCACGCACGTTAATTCAAATCACACGCCTGCAAGTGGAGAAACATATACACAGGCACGAAGGTGCGGACGAGACGCAGCTACGGTACACAGAGCACCGCAGTGCCGAACCGAAATGAGTCAGAGCGGAGCGTTGACACGGAATATACAGCGTGATGCGTGTCAGTATGATTATCAGTTACATTAATCTTATTAACATGGTCCTTTAGCATATTATTTTTCTTTTCAGATCTCATTCATCAATCATTTGTTACATTTAGACTATCATTAATATATAGAACGAAAAGGAAGCCTAGAATGCTGCCCTGTGGAACGCCACATTTTGAATATTTGTATTCCGAGTTATAAGTTACTACTTTATTCATTTCACTAATGTTAGATGATAAAAATCACAACACATTCCTGTCTATTATATAAATAAGAAGCTAACCAATTAAATGGCGAACCTCTTATACCAGAATTTTCGAACTTTTTCAGTAAACATTGGTGAGATACAAAATCAAATGCTTTTGATAAGTCAAAGAAAGGTCCTGTTATTTTATTTTTATTGATATTGATACTATGCTGCCTCAGAGCGGACTAAAATGGCGTCACCAAGGTTGACGTAATATCATAAGATCGGAAATTCTTTCGGTGCGTTCGTGCGACTTTGCAGATATTTGCGATGCGATTCGAATTCGCAGTTTAGTGTGGGATCCCTAAGCTAGCAAGAAAAGTCGCATTTGGTTGAACTATATAAAAAAACCTTCAAAATCACCATATCTTACCGATCTCATAAACAGCACGATCCTCGCCACCAGATCCCTGAGCGGCAAAGCGTTGATCAACATGAGTAGATCCCTCTCCCTGAGCCTACCTTCCCCCACCGCACCACCATCCCCCTTTATGTCCACTTCCTCCCATGCGTCTAAATCTGGACAAACATACAGAAATATCCTTGTTAGTTATTAAGGAGTAAGGACTTATGGAATCGTGTGATATTTTCATTTCCATGACTGTTAAACAAATAAATATTTTGATGTAGATTTCAAAACGCAAGACGACTGAAGGAATGCTTTCAGTAAGTGCAAATTTTAATTTATTTGCACATTATTTACGTGATTGGTTATAGCTTTAACTTTGAAAGAAGGGAGCATGCGTCGAAAAATGCATTGATAATGATGAGAAATGTTGCTGATGATTATTAAAAAAATGTGAGATGATTGTGACGAATATGGTGCTGTTGTTGAAAAAAAAGACGCAATTTTTTTATGATAGTGCTGTTGTTAAAAAAAACGTTTATTGTTTTGCAACTGTAAAAAAATGATAATCAAATAATTGCTCATAATGATAACTTACCCTCAGTACACTCCGTAGCATTATCCAGCGAAGGTCTAGAGAGTAGCACGTCTAAAAGGGCTACTAGGGTTGCAGCTGAGCTGGTGTCACTCACGCGCATGCGTATTACTCGCCCCGCCCATTGGACCGAGCGGCTTTGTCTGAAGAAATTTTATAATTTCAACAGATGATGACGTGGCATGTAGCTATTATATTCGGTAATAGAAGAAATAGTAAATAGAATAGGTATATGTAGTCCCGGGAATATTCTACATGTAGTGTTGCATATTAAGTTTAATCTCGATATCAACATATCAAAATTACTAAGTAAAATTACAGTACATAGTTTAACAAATTAAAAAAACAGTCTTGATTTCCCGTGAATTAGTATTTTTTGTGGAAAAACTGAAATAGAACTATTTTTGGATTTCATGGAATAATTGAGTATCTGCCAACCAACCAAATAAAATTTTAAAGGCTAAAATTAACAGCAACATCTTATACTCAACAAATCACAAATAATCACCTAAACAGATGATGCACAACAAACAGCAGCTGCCGCATATCGCGCTCGTCCACCAACCCATCAGCGAGCACAGCGGCCCAGCGCTGCAGCGCTTCAGGGTACACGCTGACGCCGTCGCTCAGACGCAGCGCTTGAAGGATCAGCGTCAGCGCTTCGCGGATCTCGCTTTTGTTGCTTTTTATCGTTTCCGATATTAGCTCTTCTATCTGGAAGTCAAAAAGTATATAACCACTATGTTTAAATGTGTGTTTGGAAGTTTTAAAAGTCAATTAAAGCTAGTTTTAAATGAGTTTTGTATTGAGTAAATATTACAAGATTTTGAGAAAATAACAGAATGAAATAGAGAAATAATATAATATTGTAAAGAGGGATAATATTATAAATTTTAATTAGGACTTCACAGAGCATTCATCAAGAGAAAATATTGTTTTCATGTACATCAAATGAAACCATCTACGCCATCTAGTGAGTAAAAATGTATTACTTTTTGTAACTGTATGTAGTGAAGTATCCGTTCATTTGTTCTTCCTTAAATTATGTTAACGCACTACCGCGGAAATATTATTTCTTTTACCCTAGACATAGATTAATTCTAATTTCTAATAATCAAAATCTGTACATACCCGAAAATGTGCCAACAAAGCCGCATGTTGGTGATGACAATAACACTCTTGTACATTTCGTAACAACCCTTCAAGCCGTAACTTAGCAACAGGGAGCCTGTCCTTCTGCAGCTCAGCATGATCATACACCGCACGAAGATCTACATTCGCTCCACACGGACACTTCTCTGTTAATGTTATACTCTTCTTTTCTATTCTCCACAGTAATTCTCTTCTCTTCTGTTCTTCGGTGAAACCACAGTTTATTGTTATCCTCTCTCGCTCTAAAGCTGATAGCGATGATCTATATAAAGAAATGTATTGTATGTTTGTATTTAATTTTAGGAAAGTTAAAGTTATTTTAATTTATATAATTCTCAATCAAAAAAGAATGTGTGTGCCGAGCACACGTGTCAGAAGTGAAACTTCTTTAGCAAGATTCAAAGATACTAACATCGTCGCCTTACTCCATGACGTGACGGAATTGCCTTGACGCGACCTTGAAATTTTACTTTCAACGCGCCTAGAGAAGTTCCACTTCAAAATTGTCAAATCTGATAATGGTCAAAACTGCTATTGTTCAGTAATTATTCAAAGACATCTTGTTTATATTTATAAATTTAAAAACAAACGGTAAATTATACAATATGATAAGTGAAATAAGTGAGTCACTTTGTTGTTTTGCAAAAACCTTTAGTTTCAATTGTTTACTAATTGAGCGTAAAGATAAATAACAATTAACATTCAGATTGTAAAAAAAAATATACTTTAATGTTATTAACCTTTCATAAAATATACAAAATGCATGAATTATTTGTCATTTAATTAAATTTAAGTTTTAAATATTTTAGATATGAATGTGAAATATGTATAAATTGTAATATATTATATTATATAAAATATGTTGATGCATTTTATATATAATATTTTTCTGATGGACTATATTTGGATGGGCATCCGCCCTGGTTTGGCGCGGGTTCGAGTCCCGCCTCGTGATCGAATTTTTTCTATTATTTATAAATTTATATTTATAAAGCATTTGAATGCCATTAAACCAAAAATATAAAATTCAATTGATTATATGTTATACACTCACCTAAATGTAGACAATAGATCAACTAAAGGATGTTCTGGTCCACTCAATGGTCCAGTTTCAACATCCATTTCAGCTTTATCACTCATTGCTTTAACCTCAGCCATTTCTCTCCCTCCAAAAATTCTTATTGCCTCTTCTAAAGGCATACATGCTACTTTGGCCTTTTTCACTATAACTTGATCAACATATGATTCCGTTATTTGTGCTGTTTGTTTTATTTCGGTTACATCAAGTAAGGGGGCAGACGGAACTGTGTTCTCTTCTACATTTTCAATAGCATTTATTTCAACCGGATCTATAGGTTGCTCTTGCACATTATGTATTTCTTGATTTGGTATTTGTATACTTTTCAATCTATTATTCAAATCACGATATGTATTTCCTATTTCATTAAAACCTAATTCTGTGGCAGTTTTGATATTAAAATTAGGTAAAGCTTGAGCTGTATCGCTACTGTCGACAAAACTAATCACCTTGTCAACTTCAATATTATTTTCACAAATTTCTTCTTTAGCTACGTCTTTTGAATCTATATTTTCTAAGTTTATTTCTACACTTAAAGTTTTATCTTTATCACTTGCTTCAGGCATAAAATTTTCATCTGGTATTGATTCATTTAAATCATCCTGTATTGTGCTTGAAATTTCTAGTAAACTACTTTCTATATCTATATTTACTTCATCTGTAACTTCCTTGAAACATGTCTCAATGTTTTGCTCTTGAGAAGCTTTTGTATTTTTAACTTTTGATTTCTTTTTCTGAAATAATAATAAGATGTGGTTGCTTGAAAAATGAGACATTACTCACAACACATGGACTTTTCTCTTCATGATCCTAATTTATTATTTAAATATGTAATATTTACATGATATCTAAACTATTTTTTTAACTCAGAATTTGAAACATTTTAAAAGCAGTTCAAAGTTAATGTTCTACTAATTCTCATTATTTGGCTTATTATTACATTACTTTGCATGAAAATAATCCATTAGTTACAAATTAATAAATACTCACAATCAATATTCAATAGCACATAAAGATCTCAAATCTATCTCTTAAAATATTTTCTTCCTAAATTTAGTCTAAATTTGTATCTTATTATATATTTTCAAACAGTGGTTTCTACGCATTATAATAAGTATTAATACCAAAACAAAGAACGAATTATAAATACCTCTTTTCGTTTATCTTTTACTAAGGTCGCCATTGTATTCCACTAAATTAAAACAATAAGTTGAAATAATTACAAGAATTACTTATTGCTAACGCTAGGAAATGTTTGTTAAAATTTTCTACGTAAAACAAAACCATTTTCTCAAGTAACTTTGTTTTATTTTGATGAAACATCTGATTTTGAAACTTCTTACTTCAAAAATCAAATGTCAATATTATGTCAAAGTTATGTCAACAGTCAAAGTATACAATGGGTTGCAAGTATAAAATATAAAAGTAAGTCGTATTTACTTGTATTTAGCGTGTATTTAGTTCTTGCCTGTGGTTCTTGCATAGGTTCTTGTATCATCAAAATATAGTTATACATATTAATAATTATCTTCTTGCCTTATCTTTATCAAAAAAGAAAAAAATGTTCTTGTATCAACTTTTAATTATTCATTTTTGAATGAGTTCTCACCAAGTTCTCTCCATGGAACATATATGTGTGCTGATAAAAATAGGTTAATAAAACAAAAAAAATATGCAAAAACACTAAAACTTGTTTAATCTTAGTATAATATATATACAATTTTTAACACGATACTGAATTAAAGTATGTACTTTCAAGTATCATTTTGTTCCTGATACATTGAATTCTCTTCATCATACTGGTTATTACCCGTTGGGGTAACAATGAAAATGGGAGATTTTATCTTCCTTGGTTGAGCTGGTGATATAGAATCAGAGTAATTCACGTGCGATGATTCCATTTTCGCGTTAAATATTAGGTTATCTATTTCATGCATAACAACGTCTCGTTGATGCTCGTCCAGCCTTCTTAATTTTTTAGCAAGTAATTGACAATATAAATCACATTCATCTTGTTCTCGTCTATCAAAGTTATAACTTTGTTCATGTGGACTTTCGCTTATTGCTTTCTTTACGTTTAGATTTTGATGTTGATGCTTCAATATTGGTTTTCTTAGTGGTGGCTTAGGCTGCTTCACAGTAACCAGTCGCTCGGAAGTGGATGGGTTTGATATAGTTTGTAACGGGTCGCCGGTCTGACTCGTATTGTATGTGTCATAGAACTGAAACAAAGATATATTTTAAAAATAAATATAGTTTAATAATTCCTTTAGTTCGTTATGCTTATACTTAATAGGTATCAAAATCGTTATAATCCCTCTATACAGAATTACATGATCTAGACTCTAGACAGACATGTACCGAGAATGTGTGCCAGTGTGCATCTCGTAAGCACAATGTATCGACTTGTCACTTAATAATTAATAGGATCGACTTCTATTCATTTTACACATAGGGACTTAGTATTAGTGACAAGCACTAAGCACTTAGTTACTACTTACTAAGCCCGTGTAAACTGAGCATTACCCAGGTCACTAATTTGCCTGCGAACTTCGTACAATGAAATACGAATATCGTATTAATCTTATGTCTAGACTCCAGAGACATTAGACAATATTTTAATGAATTATAGGATTATAATATTGCATTAAACTACCTACAATCGCGCTATTTCTTAGAAAGTCGAATCATAAAACCAATAATAAATAAATGTAAGAACACATAACAGGTGTAAATTATGATACAATTACTTATTAATAAATAAATAAAATAAAGCTCTAAACTATAATATTATGTGTACATATATGATTTAACTAATTGTCGATTATATTTTCTTATTTAAAAAACTAACTTAACCTAACCAACAGTAGGTAAGGATTTCTGTATTGAATTTCTGCAGTCTGCACGAACAATGACTGACGTCAAAAATCAAAATGGCGTCAATTCGTGCGCGTCACCTCGCACGTTCCGTTTCGACTGTATTTTTTATATTTTTTTTTATTTATAATTTTAAATTGTGCTAAATTATAATAAAATAAAAGTTAAACATAAATATACAATGTGATTTAAATATTCCTATCCAAATAACTAAAATAAACACAAAAGTTACGAATTAAGTTAATTAAATTCAATTATGACAGGCTAAAATGGAATGTATAATGTCAAACAACTGTCAAACACCTGTCAAACAGTAAAATATGTAAAAATATAGTACAATAAAGACAAGATTTCAATAAATCATAACTCGGAAACTATGTACGTCTGGAACTTGAAATTTTAGGAGTACACTCCAAATAATATGAACTTATCTCAGAAAAATCACCAAGTTTCAAATCGTGGGCAATTGTTGTACCGGCGAGCCATATTTTCTACTTTTTAATAAATATGTAGTAGTAACTAGGGGTTGACTTTAGAAATTTGCGGCACGAATTTCGGCGCGATTTTAATTTTTATCGATCGATAATGATGCCCCGAAACATACATTAGCGTCTTTTCGTGCGGAAACGTGTAATTACAGAGAAATCTTTTTTTTTAATTTTTGAGATTATGTTCAAAATTGTTTGAGTTACATTGACAAAACTACAAGAATTGTGTTTGAAAGAGATAACAAATGTCTTAATGTACATATTAAAAACCATAGTTCATTCAAAAGCATGTTGCTGAGGGGACAACAATTCATACGGATTATTGGCGAGCATATGATTGTTTGGGGCGATATGGGTATGTTCATAAAAAAGTTAATCACTCACACCCAGACAACCCATTTGTTGCCTCTGACCCATTTGAGTCCCAGTGGCATGTTGTAAAAAGATTTTTTAAATAGATAACTATAACCACCCAGCAAACTTCAGTGATAATAATTAATATTATAGAATATGTGGTATTGCCATTTTAAATTGTATCAAACATGTATACAAGATTTGAATAAATAATTATTAAAAAAAAATGTTTTTATTGTATGTATATTGCACACAAATTGTTAATCACAGAACCGAATCTGTCCACCCCGATTCCACGTGGTACTTGTCTGTCATACACTAGAGTGTATTAAAAAAGTCGGAGGCGCGGAGGAGCGTGGCGCCCGCGTGTGCTGAGGAGCAGGCAGAGTCAAGCGAGCCGGAGTGGCTGAGGCTGGTCGCCAAAGGCGACCAAAAAGCCGAAGCTACGAAGGCGAGTGAAGACTCCTGCCTGCAACGAGGTACACGGGGGCAAGCGCCACGTTCTGCAGCGCCGGAGCAGTCAAGAAAGCCCATAATCTTCGTTATATTTCTAACTACATCACTACATAGTATAATTATTAAACAAAGTTACTTTCTCTATCCCTATGTCCCTTTGTATGCTTAAATCTTTCAAACTACTCAACGGATTTTGATGCGGTTTTTTTTAATAGATAGAGTGATTCAAGAGGAAGGTTTTAGTATATAATTTATTACGTTTAAGTCAAAGCGGGCGAAGCCGCGGGCGGCTAGCTAGTATAAATATAATCTCAAAAAAAATTAAAAAAAAAATAGAAGGGGGGGTTTCCGCACCCCCCCACTTTATAGGGGGTCTCCCCTTACCTCCCCCCTCCCTTTCCCTCCCCTCCCCCCCCTTAATTCGTGCCGCAAATTTCTAAAGAAATACCGTAACTAGTATTACTTAAATAATATTATGTACTTATTACTAATATATTGTATATACCTTAATTAATTAGGCTCATAATTAAATGAATTAAATAGTAGGTAGTGATTTAATTTCTTTTTTATGCATATCAATTCAATTTTATAAATAAGAACTTACCTCTGTTTCACTTTGATGTGTGCTATCACACTCATATCTCCCGCCAAGAAAACTCTCCATTGCCGAAAACGGAAACCACGAAGTTTGGTAGTCGGGATTCTTTCTCTTTCTTTTAATATGGTTCCGAAACGCCGTCATCAAAGACTCTTTTTTCTTTTTTAAATCAACAACAGTACATTCTATACTCATGTTTTCTCGTATACGTTCCCATGCTTCGGTAACTTCATTTCTGTTTTTATGCGAAGTGTGTTTTGGATCCCATATAATTTCTTCATTCTTGTATAGTTCCACAAATTCCAAAATGTGGTCATTTGACCAAAACATTACAAATGTTGGACAATTACTCTCAACGCCAATACACAACAACGAGCGGAGTGCGACCAAAGCTCACCCTTTGTAGCGAGTCACTGCCATCGGCCTCGTCACGTGACGTCACTGCGTGCTTTGATTAGCGTCGATTGTGGCGTCGACCAATGGCTTGCTCGCAATCCCAAGCCATTAGCCAACCTTTGTTTACGATTGCGTTGGCCTCGTTCACAACACAAAATATGCGATCGATTCGCCAAGTCGTTTTGACAAATATTTATGCATACCTACACTTTCAAAACTAAATTATATAATCTCATATTAGTATTTACTATGGTATTCAATATTCGTACTTACTTAATAATCGGCCGTATCATAATTAAGTAATTTAATTTATGAATTCTGAAACACTAACTTTTTTTTTAATTATTAACTTTTTCAGTTATTCACTCTTTGCTCAGTGGCCAGTACTTTTAGATAATACTTTTTTCTGTTTTCCAAAAATCTACAACGCTATCATATTTTTTTTTCTTCAAAAAGACCTTACAAAATAAATTTAGGTAAACCGTACCTTTTTAACCGACTTCAAAAAAAAAGGAGGAGGTTATCAATTCGGTCGGTATAATTTTAATTTTAAATCAAACTTTTGTTAGCTCGTAAAAAATAATTAAAACAAGAATTTTTAACAATAAGTAAGTAACTACATACCTATTAATAATATAATAATTATTGTAATCATTGAGAATAAATTGCGGTAAAAGTTCAAATTCAGTTCATGGACCACGGTATTTTGCCTTCAGAAATACATACCTAGTTACTTAGATGATTAAATCTATTTCAAACGATTTACCAAAATGGTTTTAGGAATGTGAATATAGGTATATACTTAAGTACCTACCTAACGCGGGACTAGCTAATTAATAATTTATTACCCATGGAAAGAGAAAGAATCCCGACTACCATTCATCATCTACAGAATCCAGAATCCCAATCCGAGAGCTTCATTATGAAATATGAATCCAACTCAAGTCTTTTTCACCATCATTAGTTGACAAAAATCTATGTGATTTAAAGTCATAATAGTAACCAAAATAATTACTGGACATTGGACGCTGTTACCGAGAAAAAAAATGAATAGGGTCCGAATATTGGGATCTACTGTTAGTTGTCTAGAGTGAAGGTTACTTAGTTGTATTCATAAAATACTAGCGGTCCGCCCCGGCTTCGCCCGTAGTACATATTTACGTTTTCTCTACATAAGAACCATCCTCGTACTTCAAGGAATATAATAAAAAAAGAATTATCGAAATCGGTTCAGCCGTTTTCAAGTTATGCGCTTACCAACACATTTTGGGATGCATTTTTATATTATAGAAGATACTAGTGGTCCGACCCGGCTTCGCCCGTGGTACATATTTCGCAATAAAAGGTAGCCTATGTCCTTTCTCGGGTATCAAAATATCTCAATACCAAATTTCATGCAAATTGGTTCAGTAGTTTAGGCGTGATTGAGTAACAGACAGACAGACAGAGTTACTTTCGCATTTATAATATTAGTATGGATTTTGATATCACGTAATACATTAATTATCCGCTTCGCTATTTTAATATCAATTAATTATGAAAATACACAAAGCACTCCATAAATAACTTTTCAATGGCGGTTTCACAAAATGTTTGAGGGGAAGCAAATTTGCACAATGTTTTGATTTCATCGACCCTATCGAAGTTGACGATAATATTATGTTAATTTTAGTGTTTTCCAAGTTTACGGGATGACGAGGTTTTAAGCATGGTAGATATATATTATACTAGATTTCCGCCCGCGGCTTCGCCCGCGTTTTCAAAGGAAAACCCGCATAGTTCCCGTTCCCGTGGGATTTCCGGGATAAAACCTATCCTATGTGTTAATCCAAGTTACCCTCTATATGTGTGCTAAATTTCATTGTAATCGGTTCAGTAGTTTTTACGTGAAAGAGTAACAAACATCCATACATCCATACATCCATACATCCATACATCCATACATCCATACAAACTTTCGCCTTTATAATAGTATATTAAGATATTAAGATTGTGCCTTCGTCAAGGCGTTAGTCCAGTTAAAAGTCCAGTTGATACCATTTGCATTCGCATGAGCTAATACTTACGAAGTAACTATTCTCTAATGACTAATCTGTGCTAATACTAGATATGTAGTATATAATATATGGATACCTATTGAGTACTGCTGCTAAATTTTAAATATTTATTAGTACCTATTTTACTTATTCAAATACCTAATTGTCTATGATTTTGAAAGGGTAGTCCCTTGGTAGTCCCATATCGCACGCTGAGAACGAAAGTGACCTAATACGAAATTCGTGTTTTATGGGAATCATCAAAAAAGTGTTCGTAATTTACAGAACTATTTACAAATCATGTCATAATTTGTTCGCATGCAAAGTTATATAAGATATAAAAGTCTGATATCATTTTAGAGGATATTGTCCACCCATACAATCCATAAAAAATAAATTAAATTAAATTTAAATATTTTTTATCTTTTTTTAAAAATTACCATTAGATATTGCGTCACTTTAGTACTGAAAACTTGTAAATCATCTTTGACTAGTTTGGGAATGAGTCACTTTAGTATTTTTGTTCTATGCATGCATTTGGACGTAACCTGAATTATGTCAACTTAGTATTAAAATATTAATGGGAAGTAGTCTAATGAAACCAAATGTTAACTAAGAAATTATATTTATTGTTTGTTTCAAGACTCATTTTAACTATTTACTTAATACCTATGGGCAATCAACTCTAATATTGGTATTATTAATCAACAAAAAATTATACTTCAGTATAATTAATTAAAAAAAGTAATACAAAAGTGCAGTTTTAGTTAGGAACTAGCGGTCCGCCCCGGCTCCGCCGTAGTACATATTTCGCAATAAAAGGTAGTCTATGTTCTTTCTCAATGTCTAAAGATTATCCTGTGCCAAATTTCATCAAAATCGGTTCAGTAGTTTATGCGTGAAAACCATACATACATACAAACCTTTCCTCTTTATAATATTACTAGCTTACCGCCCGCGGCTTCGCCTACTTTGTTTCAAACCTAATAAATTATGCACTAAAACCTTCCTATTTCATCACTCTATGTATTAAAAAAAACCGCATCAAAATCCGTTCCGTAGTTTTAAAGATTTAAGCATACAAAGGGACATAGGAACAGAAAAAGCGACTTTGTTTTATACTATGTAGTATAGATTTATTTCGCACCTCTTAAAGTGAAAGTTTATCTAAAAATTTTGGCTCAGAGCAGATAGATAAATAGCGAACAAAACGCAAGTAAGATCCTGGGAAGTACTAAGTAAAATTCTACTAACAGCTGCGAGTGAAAATCTAGGTAATGAGATACGATGCAGAAACAAGTGGCCGAATGCCAAAAGGTTACTAACGAAAAGAATGAAGCATACCTATCGTTACAGCAGACCTACACTTGCAGACGAGAGTCATAAAGCGCGACGAAGGAAAAAAAATAACTACATAAGAGAAAGAAGAAGAAATGTGTTGATGTCAACTAACTTGAAGAGATTGCTAAAAGTTTCTCAACGAAGGACTCGAGAAACTTTTACAGCCAAACTAATAGAGTAGAGGTAGGAAAGATAGTGAGCTACTAAATAGTAAGAACGATATTATTAAAAGATGGAATTAGTACTACCAAGAACTGCTAAATAGCACAGAAACTGCTGAAACACCTTCTGCCATACAAAATTATACTAACATCCCAGATATCTCGCTGCCTACAAATAGACGAAGTTAGATTGGCCATTAGGAAACTCAAAAATCATAAGCCACCAGGAACTGATTACATCTCTGTGGAATTGCTTAAATATGCTGAAACTAGCTTTAAGGAGAAATTTTATGGGCTGATAGTCCAGGTGTGGAAGTCTGAAACGACGCCCTGTTAAATTTTCTTTATTCTTTCTAAAAGCACATTGCCTTACACATTGCATAGGTACATGAACCACAGACTAAGTACAGGGTTGCCACAACAATGACATAAGAAAAATTATAGTTAAGTTTTTCTAATATAATCTAATACGCCCGATGAGTGGAACATCGCAGTAACATAGGGTATATATTACAGCGGTGTGTTACAGCACAAGAAAGGTGACATATTTGATTGCCAGAATTATCACGGTATATCTCTTTTAAACACGGCATATAAAATCTTCGCCTATGTCCTTTTCAATAGAATATCTCCATACACAGAAGACAATCTAGGCGACTACCAGTACGCTTGGGGCCCTAACCGTTCGACTACTGATCAGATTTTGAAAAACTTGAGTTCAATGTCATAACACACCATATTATTTTCGTGAATTTTAAGGCTGCATACGACAATGTTCACCGAAATTTCCTGTACCAAGCGTTGACTGAGATCGGCATTCCACCACAATTGGTGTCACTTACAGCAATAACGTTAAAAAAATAAAAAAGCGTCGTTCGGATCCATTCACTATCTTGCAACCTTTTAGGGCAATGGAAGGCCTCTTCAGCCTTCTGATTAACATAGCCTTAGAAAAATGCATCCGAGATTCCAGAAATTGAGACATCGGGCACTTTATTTTTCGAATAGATACAAATACTGAGATACGCGGATGATATAGACCTGGATCGGGAGGACGCTACCAGCAGTGATCCTCTACTGCTGTTAACGCATATCTTGCTATAGACCAAACTGCCCAAAAGCTCGGTCTACAAGTCAAGTTCGTAGCTGTACGTTACTTTGTGTACCTGGCATAATTAATAACAAACCAGAACGAAATATCTGCAGAAATATGTAAACGAATTATGGCTAATTCGGCCTTCTAAGATATTTTTGATCGAAACTGCTATCCCGAAACATAAAGGTACTGCTATAAAAGACCCTACTAAGACCAGTACTAACATACGGGTCCGAAAGTTGGGTCCTGAGCAAAAAATGAGGATTGCCTGCTGGTGCTCGAGCGAAAAATCCTTCGACGGATTTTCGGTGCTGTGCTGGAAAATAGACATTGTAGAACGCGGTATAACCATGAGCTTTGTGAAATGTACGAGGAGCCGAATGTCTTATAGACCATAAAACTAGGCCGTTTACGCTGGGCCGGATACGAGGCACATATGGACGACAAGAAGGCACCTCTGCGTCTTCTCTATGGAAAACCAGATGGGCCGAAGCTCCGATGGTTGGATGGCATCTATTGATTGCTGTGAAAATCTGGAGAACTCAGACAAAGGACCGAGAGATCTGGAAGAAAATACTGGACCAGGCCAAGGCCCACTAGCAGCTGTAGAGCCTCAGATGATGATGATCACTCAGCGAGGAAACTCTTGTATTTCATGATAACTTTTTGGGTATGAATTTTTCGTTTTCTTTTTCATTTTCTTGAACCATTTGTAATATAAAATCATCTTTAATCTCTTCATATAATGACCTAAACATAAATATTTAAACAAATTATTATTGAAACAACGACATAAACTTTAATACGCCATAAAATTAACTTATCAAAATATTATTAAAACGGCCTATTTATACATAATACACTTAAACAAAGAAAGCATTTAATAAAGTACAGGCATAACGAGAAATAATTTGGAAAATCCAAAAGTGCACGCCTCATAATTATTTTTAATAAATATTTATTAATTTTTATATTTGTTTATTTAATAACAATTAAACCACATCGAATCAGACCCTGAAA
>CAJQZN010032916.1:0-11195 GCA_907164685.1 Colias eurytheme
CTGAACATAATTCAACATACGCTAAAAACGGACAATTCAAATAACATCATAGATTCTCTAACTTAGTTGTAATTTATATTAAAAATTTGATTTAACATAAATACTATTTTCTTAATGTACAAACACTTACAAATTATATTTAACTACATAATTACAAAATAGGTAATTGACAATATTAAACGCTAAAAAACTTTAGCTGGGCTCAATGCTAAGAGCTTTAAAGCGTTTCATATAAATGAGCATTTTAAGGACTATTCTAACAAAATTAAAAATTATTTTACCAGTTTGTAAAAACTGGACTGCAACTAATTATGTTAACACTTAAGTCATTAAAATACTGAAGATATTGCTAGTTTTCATAGCGTAGCCTTAAAGATATAAAGAGACTTTTATCTTTAACATATGTACAAGTGTTATTGTCTGTTTCGAACAATTAATTATACATAAGTACATGTAACAGTTATAAATATAGTACAGTTATTATTTACAATTATTAAAGCTACAAAGAAGTATTCTCGTACATTAAACTAGACTTAAAAAAATACGTTTATATTACGTATACACAATTTCTATACATCAAAAGCGTTAACTACCTTATTACCATAATATTGTCCTAGAATAGAAGATCTTGTTACGCCTATTTTAATGTGTGCGTTAGCCATATCAGCTTAAGTGACATGAAAATCGCCCTTTAAAAGTCTCATGAAAGTCTTTTTAAATTGTTGGTTTGCTAGCGCGTAGCAAAAAGGATTTATTGGACTGTTTGCATAACATAGGAAGTAGGAAAACATATACAAGTGTTGGTTTATGCAAGGTGGGTTTCGACAAAAACCTTCAACTAAAGCTAATATGTGATATGGTGTCCAACAAACAACAAACGCGCCTAAAATAAAAGATATGGTTCTGAACGCTTTCCTAGCTCTATTTTCTGATTTAGACTTTTGTCTTCCTATACCAGGAAATAGTCCATCGCGTTTTGATCGCCGTACTTTGAATTTTTTTCCTATACTTTTAACAAGCTCTTTTCTAGAATCACCTCGACATGGCCCGCTTACTGCTGGACTTGATATATCACTATTTTCAATTCCTGGACTTAAACCTGTATTAAGTCTGATTGAAGCAGTTTTGTTTTCAGTCGGTTTTGATGTCTGTGTCTCGTTATTATTTGAAGAAGTCGTCACAAGGGTGATGATAGGTTTTGGACGTTCGCCGGTTGTTAAACTTACCTCTGTATTAACTTTAACGGGTTGTGGTTGTGGAAGTGCTACATTTGGTTTGGGTTGTGTTACTTGTGCTTCAGCTGTTGCTCGTATAAGAGCAGCCTGCAATAAGGAAGTATTTGTTATATTACCAGAATTTAATGTGGGTGGAGATGATGGTTCAGTAGCAGTTGGAAATGTGATAGAAGATGGTGGACTTTCATTTTGTGGTGTGGGAACAATAACTGAGCATTCATCCATATATCGTAAATCAGCACCATCAAGACCTATTAGAATATCGAACCCACTTCCATCACATTTAACTGGTTTAGGGAACTTAGGTCTATATGATTCCGAATGAGATGGTGGACTTTCAGAGACGGTGGGACTGCAGCGAAACTCTGATGGAGGGGGAATGATTCTTTGAGCGATTGTAGTTGATACTTCTCTCTCTAATGGTGTAGCTATTCCTGATGATGAAGGCGACATGTTGCTAGTGGATGAAAGAGGCACACTTACGGCAGGTGTTTGTCCATTTTGAGATTGAACATTCTCTATGTCGAGTATACTTTTCTCTGATATTTGAGACAGTGTAGATTTTTGTTTTTCAATTTCATACTTAATTGGCTGGGATGGTTTTGTTTCAGGTTTCAAGAGCATACCACCATTTAGACGCATGTTACTAAGTAATTGCATTGTACTAGTTTGCATCACCAAATTGGCAACGGAAGAGCGTTTCTTTAAGTTAGTCTGAGTAGTGCTTTCGTCATCTGAATCAAAAGCTGGGCTGCTTGATCTTTCGGGCTCGACATTTTCCTCTTTCTTGTCTGCCTCTGATTCTGTTGTTGTAGTACCTGTTGCTGTAGCGCTACTCTTATGAGCGGAAGATTTTTGACTGGAATTAGAATCCGAAGAACCACCTAAATTCAATAGAGGTGCAGCTAAAGACCCTTTTGGTGTTGAATCTTTACGGATAGTTTCCGATACCTTGATTTGATCTTCACTTGATACCGTAGCTTTGGATAGTGTTGCCATGCCCGCTGCTCTGCCAGCCATGCCTGTCATTACACCTGCACTGAGCGCCACCATCGATTGCATTTTCCTTTGCTTTGCTTCACTTTTCTTTTGCATGTCATACGCAGTTTTAAAAATACCAGCATAGAGTACTATTAATACTACAAGTGTAGTCCAATAATATGCAATAATTAAAGCTGTGTTGAATACAGGGTCTTTTAGAAATTGTACAGCACATTCTCCTTCTTGCAGATCTCTATAACCTACAAAATGTTCCCATCCAAAAATTGTAGTGAAAAATAGCAATGCTGGCACTATCCAAGTAACTGTGACCATCCATATAACTCGATTTTTTGTTCGCCATGCTCTGTATCGTGCCGCTATTTTAACACTGCAGAATCTATCGACCGTTATCAAAAGAACTGTGTATTGTGACACAAGGCATACGGTGTAATCGACGGATAGCCAAAGGTCACACAATAATGGTCCTAAATGCCAGTACCCTTTCAAAACGTAGTCTGTATAAAACGGCATCGATAAAGTACCTGGGGACAAGGGAAACGCATTTGAAATTAAAAATTAAATGAGTTGGAAGTCATTTAAGTGATAATTAAATTCAATGAATAGAGTCTATTTGGATTCAGTCTCGTGATTAAAATTTCAGGAGGTTCATCAATTGTCCTCTATCTGCGGCCAGCGGTGGTAATGCCTGATTTAATTGCTAGCAATTTAACACATTTATTTAATTACATTTAGTTTAATCTCCTGAATGTCAATAAACGAGATAATTTGAATGTAGCTTTTAATAATCGTTATAGTTACAATTTTAAGTACAAGGGCTTCATTATTTTGTTTAATACATACATATAATATAATTAAATCTGCTATTGCAATTTTTTTTAAATGAACCGTTTGATAACACATTGAGATAATATTATTATAACTTTAAACATTGCTGAAAATATTAGCATAATATGGATTATTTTTTAAAGAACTTGTCGGTATTTAGCACAAATATCATTAACAGAAATAAACATAACTAGTATAACAAAGTTACTTAGCGTTCCTAAACTTATTTGTAGATTAAACGCCGTACAAAGTTAAATATTCATATACATCAAAACTTTAAATGTACCGCGAGCAAACACAATTGCGGTTAACATACAACTAACTGGACCACTTGGTTAGGGTATTCGAAACGATGTAATATCGGTCGCCATTTCATGCGGGTATTCATCAAACATTGAACGATAACCGTCATGACCCAGATCTAAAAATACGGAGACGTAACAGCGTTATTGCAGCGTGAAAAATCATCTTTGTGGCTCTGTGGGTACATTAAAGTTCTTATAGCATGAGTCAGATAATTTTTCTAGTCTATTCATCTATTGATTTCTTTACCAATAGCAAGCCAGAAGTTAATTGGAAAATATTAGTTCCCTATTTATTGTAGTTTAGAATTTCAGAAGGCAAATGCTAATAATCTTTTGTAGGAAAAATTCCCTTTTGGTTGTTGTAATCTCGGTTTCTCATCCCAAAGGAGGTGTTTAATTTGGATTTGGCAGGCCTACAATTCTTTTGAACAACTTTATAAAATTTGTAATTGACGACGGGCATAATGATAATTACGAATTTCTGGAACTGATAAAACTAGAATACACTTGATAAATTAAGAAAATAGCATAATGATCAAACTCAACTATATTATGTATATGACCGCCAGTCCGAGACAGACCGCCAGACAGTTTTCTGTTAGAACATCTAGTTCTACATCATCTACTTGTCCAATACATTTCTAAACACCACTTATATCTAAATTTCCTTAACATTTTACCCAAACACTTACCAATCAATAAATCGGTAGCAGCCAGGGACGCGATGAAATAGTTGCTCGGTTGACGAATAGTTCTGTCCACAAGAAATGCAAGGAGTACCAGAACATTCCCGCTGACAGTCAAAAGGATTACCAGGATCAAGCATGCGGCTATGATTGATGCCAGCCACATGGGAAACGGCGGGAGAACCGGTTGCTGTTAAAAAAAAACTTTATTAAGTTCAAATGAATACAGTACGGTTTGTTTTAGTGCGGTTCTGTCTTCCTAGCTAGGATAATTCTACGTTAAGGAAGATAGTTCCAAAAAAGTGGAAAATGGTTGTGAATAAACAGTTTCAGAACACGTGTGCTTTGCATGATAGTTATTGGAAGTTATTATTACGGTGGTGGTAGTATGGTGGTTGTATTTGGCGGTTGAGTATTATAATTCAGAAATTTTAATGAAATTATTACTCAAAGCATTTATTTCATTTCTGAACGAGGCGCATGCAAAAAGCGAGTAAACTCATACAAACACATTATTAAATTAAGGTGAGACATTTGTATCTAAACTTCCAAGGTATGAGAATTATGATGGATGGCGCTATAAATTCCGTTAATTATACAGTTCTCGGAAATAAATCATATTTAACGTTACGAAATACTGATTTGAGAGATGTTTTAATTATTATTAAGAGGATTTGGCCTCGTTTATTTGTAAATAATTGAACCTATTTACAATCAAACCGTTAAAGATAGGAAGCACTTTGCTGAAATGTTTTTTTAGGTTAATTTTACATAATATATTTTTTCAAAGCTTATTTTCTACAAATATAAAGTTTATAATAAACTTGGTGTCGTGAACATTTTTACATTATGTTTGTTACCTCAATTCCTGAAAAAGGTTCTTGTAGTTGAAATGTTTTAATTTGCTTAGTTAGACACGAGTAATTTAATAACTTTCTATACAAATATTTCGTTACATTTAACACTAATAGTATTATATTAACTGTGGTTATAGAAATTATTCAATGGATAGGACAATATGAATACCATCTACTTTAGTTATTTACTCAACTACCACATCGATGCAGTAAACAACAAATTAATTGGATTTCGCAGCATCAGTTGCGCCAATATTTTGGAACCTCAATCCACAATTGTCCAGCTTTTACCTTCTACAATTTCAATCTGTACATCTGTTGACATTCAATGTGGAAGCGAATCGATTCGAAATGACTATGCAGTTTCTACTATGTGACTGCTTCGGCCGTGACATCAACTGCATCGATTACCTATCACATAAGCCTATCACCGTACTGGCTTTTAAACACTATGGATGACTATGACTTATGTAACGAAGTGCCAATGTATAAGTTTAAAGAAACATTCACTTTGTGTAAATTGTGGAAGAAAAGAGCGTATCGGCACACGTGTCAGGACTTCTATGGCAAGATTTAAAAATACCAAAATCGTCGCCTTACTCCATGTCGTGACGGTATTGCCAAGACGCGGACTTGAAATTTTACTCTCAACGCGCCTAAATAAGCTTTACTTCAAAAGTTACGTGCTAAAGTTAATTAAGAAAAAAATGTATGCGTGTACTAGTGTACACACGTAAGAAGTGAAAGTCAAATCAAAAAATAATTTACTATATGCAACTTTACAGAAATACCTACGTCGAATCACGCGTGGTAGGGATAAGAAAAAGATGGTGCGTAACGGAAAAATGTCACGCGTAACGAAAAAATGTTACTCTAAATTTTTTTCCAACCCCAATAAAGAAGTTTCACTTCAAAAAAGACTTTGATTGTGTGTGTCTTTAAAAAGTTAATTCTATATTTACCTACTGTTATCGTTAATGAGTTGACAATAATTTATTTTAATTTCAAATGGACTATACATTATCCAAGTTAAATATAATCAGTCTAAGTAATGTTTATTGATTTTAAGTTAAAGTAAACAGTTGTCTGATTGATTACTTTTATGTTTATTATAAGGAATTCGACAAACAGATTAGATTTCATAGAAAAGTTTTAAGAAAGATTATTTAGTCTGATGCTATTGCGTTTTGTTTGCATATTTTGCTTATCATATTTACTGTCTTGTATTTATGTAATGATTTTTTACTAACGGATAAAAAAAACACTTTATTTGCACACACAAAACAAAATAAAATCAAACAAAAATAATATACACTGGAGCGGTACAAATAGGCGGCCTTATCGCTAAGAAGCGATACCTTCCAGGAAAGCTTCCAGGCAACCTTATGATATAGGAAAAGTTTGAAGAAAATGAACCATTGGATAGTTAGAAGGCACATAGCGAAGCATTATAAAAGGTGCAAATAAAAGTAGAAAATAGATACATAAAATTATCACGTTATAATAGGCACTAGGCAAAAAGCCTGATGAAAAAAAGAAACACGAGCATAAGGAGTAAAATTGCACCTAATCTCACTATAGTTACAAATTATTTATGTACCTATTACTGAGATGGAAGTCAACTAAAATTTATAGAACAAAATTTTTTTATAACTAATGATTCACTAAGAAATTAATCATTCAGTAATCGCTGTTAAAACATTGTAAACCTCTCGAGGTTAATACAGATTCTTACACCGTAAACCTGTCGTTAAACCTTACGTGGGTTTAAATAACACTTAACATTAAGGGCTGAATAAAATTCCACTTTAGGGTCGCACAGAATAATCGCGGGCTAAGAAAACATTTTAATGCGCCATTAAAAGGCCTGTCGTAAAATAGAGCGCTGTCTAATCTCTAGAATTTCATGTTCTTTTACTACAAAAAATTACCGTCCATGATGATGTTGGTTTTATTTTTACCCAACTGCGAGAGAAGGAGGGTTATGTTTTGTGAGTGTATGTACCGTATTGTATATTGCTCAAACCGCTTGGCGGATTTGTTTTTATGAACAGTCTTTGCAATCATCAGAATTGTGGTAGTAACATAGCTAGGCTACATAACTTAGCAGTCGGGCTTATTAACAATAAAAAACTGTTGTAACCATTGAGATAATATTACAACGTATGGAGGAGACACCACGAACAAAATCTGTGCGCCATTTTTTTGCTCTAACTAAGTTTTAAAAATTATTATCTAGTTAGGTACTTAACGATGAAAGTTATTCCTTTGCACTTTTCCGTATTATTTGTGCAATATCGTAACACACACGAAGGCATGTTTGATGCGTTTCACTTTAAAACCATTAAAAAATACCGCTCAACATACGTCACATGACGTATGTTGAGTGGAACATAAGTGATGTAGGCGGTGTCGTCTCCTATTAATATTATCTCAATGGTTGTAACTTACGAAACGAAAAGAAACATCAGTTGTACGGTTCTCAATTTAGTTTTAATAGTTAAAGGAACAATTGCAACATTGGTAAGCGACTCACGCCACTAGAAGGCGCCGTTCGATAAGAGCTTTTAAATGTAAAAAATAAAAAAAAAAATAAAAATAGTTTATTTCCTTTCTAAATTTTACACAATTTGGAGTAGTAGGGCCCTCCTAGTAAGTTTAAGATAAAACCTGTGTTGAGTAGTGCTTCTGTACCCCCAAGGTTGCCCAAATAAGAATAATAAGAATCGCGAAACTTCCGGGAATTTTCCTATATCTGAAACAACGTGACGCGAAATCTTCGACCTTTGACATGATACACACGCTTTGGTCCATTTCCCTATATCTTTATTCATACTAGGCCAAAAAAATTGATTAGTGACCATCTTCCGAGTCGTACGTATACCGGGATGACTTAAATTGTGAACACTATCGAAAGCAATTTTTCTAAAATATTCTGTTAAATAAGGTCTAATAATATTATTTGAAACTTCGCAATATACTCCTTTTTTACAAGTCGGTAAATACATTTTCTTAAACTTTACATTATTATCGCTATGCCCACTTCGTGTCATATTAATCAAGTACTCGTCTTTCGCTTGCGAGTCAGCAAGTTCGTTGAAGTCGAGTACAGTCGGGCAAACAATTGTTTCTACGCGCGATAAAGTGTCGGCTACAATATTATCTTTACCGCTAATATGCTGTATGTCGACCGTAAATTCACTTATAAAAAGTAATTGTCGCGTCCTTCTAGGCGTTTCTTTACTGTCATTACCTATTTTAGAAAATGCATGACATAAAGGCTTATGATCTGTATATATAGTTAAAGGACGACCTTCAAACAATTTCCTAAAATATTTTATAGCTTGAAAAATCGCTAGCAATTCCCTATCATAAGTAGAATACTTTTGTTCGGTAGGCGAAAATTTTTTGGAAAAATATCCTAGGGGTATCCACTGACCTTTTACTCGCTGTTGCAATACCGCACCCATACAGGTATTGGAAG
Organism: Colias eurytheme; assembly: GCA_907164685.1. NCBI lineage: Eukaryota > Metazoa > Arthropoda > Insecta > Lepidoptera > Pieridae > Colias > Colias eurytheme. The sequence continues at coordinate 8,395 of CAJQZN010032916.1, forward strand.
CGTCGGTCATCAAGGCTAAGGGAACATCTAAAAGGGGATGTGACAATGTGACGGCATTCTGTAAACCTATCTTACATTGCACAAAAGCATTTTCACTAACATTGTTCCAAATAATTTTCGATTTATCATTTTTCTTAGAATTCACTAAATATTTATTAAGTTCGCATTGATGTGACGCTAAATGAGGTAAATGTGGTCTATAAAAATTAATCATTCCTAAAAATCGTCTTAAATCCGATACTGTAACGGGTTTAGGAAAATTAACTATGGCTTCGACTTTATCTTTGAGCGGTTTAATTCCATCTACGCTCACTTCGTGACCTAAGAATTCTATACGCGACTGTCCGAAGCTACACTTGCTTAAGTTTATAGATATGCCGTATGTATTGAAACGTTCGAATACTAACTTCAAATGTTCTTGATGTAAAGTCTCATTTTCGCTGGCAATTATTACGTCATCTAAATAACAAAATAAAAAATCGAGACCTTGTAAAACGGTATTGTTCATAAAACGTTGAAACGTTTGTGCGGCGTTCCTTAGGCCAAAACTCATACGGGGAAATTCGAAAAGTCCGAAAGGAGTAATAATAGCAGTTTTTTCTATATCGCATGGGGCAACTTTTATGCAGTGATAGGCTCTATTTATGTCCACTTTTGAATATATTTTCTTATTAGCCAATATAAAAGTAAAGTCGTGTAATCGCGGAACTGGATATCTGTCGGGCTTTGTTATTGCGTTGAGCTGTCGATAATCTCCGCACGGCCTTAACTCGCCATTCTTTTTAACTACAATATGAAGCGGACTAGCCCAAGCACTTTTAGAAGGCCTACAGATACCTAATTCTTGCATAACCCTGAACTCTTCCTTCACCTTTTTGTATCTATCCGGGAGTAACGGTCTAGCTCTAGCATGAATAGGTGGGCCGCTCGTCTCTATATAATGTAAAACGTTATGCGATGTAGTTTCTTTAAACGACATCGGTTTAGTTATGTCAGGAAACATGTTTAATAAATCGTAATACGGATGACTTTTGCACACAGAATTTAGCGATTGTTGCGTACACGAAACTAAGGAGGCTAATACATGTAAATCGGTAGTTTGATCAATTAACTTTTTTCGATACAAATCAACTAATAATTTATGATGTGTTAAAAAATCAGCTCCCAATATTGGCTGTTTAACATCTGCTAAAATGAAATCCCAACGGTACGGTCTTCTTAAATTAAGGTTTAAAACAATTGATTTAATGCCATAAGTTGCAATTTCTGTACCGTTAGCAGCGTATAATTTAAGATCTGATCGACATAATTTATGATATTTAAATGGATTTTTAGATACGGGCAAAACGGAAACATTGGCACCGGTATCTACTAAAAATTTTAAATTAGTGTTTAAATCTATTACCATGAGACGGCTGCACGGCGTGATGGTACAGACCTCCGCCGTAGTCTGCACCTGCCTGTCTAGTTTTCCGGCTGGGCGGCTGCTGCGCTGGGGCTGGGGCTCTTCTTCCACGCGCACGGCTGGATGCACCTGTGAGCGCGCTGCCGGAACCTGAAGTGGTAGCTGCACAACCAGTCGGGTCCGCCGGGACGACGTCGCTTCGAAGATGACCTTGACGACTCTCGAAGATTGCGTGACGGTGTTCTGGGTCGCCGATGTATTGCTTGTGATCGCGAGCGCTCGATGTTAGAAAGGCGCACGTTTATTTTTGCCAATTCCGCTGAAAGGGTGGCTACTTCAACGTCTTCGTGACTGGAACTCCTGTGTCTCACTTCCGCCACCTGATTGGAACGTGTGGCTTCTGCGACGTTATCGGCGATCACTGCTAGGCTGTTAAGGTCTTTTGTTTCAGCGACCACTAGGACGGCCTTAATTGTAGGTGGCAGATGACCCTGCCACAAAACTCGAAGTGTATCATCTGGAATTTTGTCCCTGGCCAGGTCACGCATCCGGTGCAATAGTTGGGAGGGTTTCTGGTCTCCCAATTCCATCTCTCCAATTAGTTTTTCTATTTGACGGTTTTTGGAATCCTCGAATAATGTTAAAAGTTTATTTTTTAATTTTTGGAATTTGTCTGTGTCCGGCGGTTTTTCTAAAAAATCTGTGATTTGTACTATTACATCTTTCGGTAACTTAGATATGACTAAGTCGAATTTGCTTTCGTCACCTAATTTCTGCGGGGCCAAAATTGCTTCCACACGATAAAACCACACACGCGGCTGGTCCACCCAAAAATCTGGTATCCGGGACGAAACTGTAACGGCGAAAACTTCCGACGACGGCATCGCTCCAAGGTTTGATGTAGGCATCGTCATATTTAAAATTTAAATTCTTCTAATAAATCTTCGTCTTCAAAATAATATTTAATTGTATTAGAATTTCTTGATGTTCTTTGTCGGGGTCACCAATGTTGAGTAGTGCTTCTGTACCCCCAAGGTTGCCCAAATAATAATGTCTTTCCTTTAATCACTTTATTACTCTTCACAATATATGTGTTGTTAGAACTAGCCGTTAAGCACTACTAAATAATAATTCTAATAAAATGTAGAAAGCGTCGGGGAAACAATGTGGACGCACACATATACAAAAGCTCGGTCAGCGAATTGCATATGTGTGTCCCTACACCTGTGTCAGGAGGACCCGCTCTAGGTTATCTACATGAAAAAAAATAAACTGTTAATAACTAAATATTAATAGTTAAGTGTGGAGTGTATGATTGTGTGTGTGTGATGTGTTTGTGTATTGTGTGTTGTGTGTGTGTGTGTGTGTGTGTGTTGTGTTTGGATTTGTCGGTTTA
>CAJQZN010032923.1:0-17201 GCA_907164685.1 Colias eurytheme
TGTGTCAACGGTATGTTTGGTATCGTAATTAAATGGCACTAGCCGACTAATTTTCATATACAAACATCGGAAGAGATTTTTTAATCGCAAAGCGATTGAATGTAACAAATGACGATTGATTACGTATAGTTGACCTCTCATAGGCCTATTTTAGTTGCCCGGTCTTGTAGGCACTTTATTTGACTCGTTTTTCAACCCATTTGACCTCATTATTGCACCCATGAGATTTTTCTTCGGGGCTCAAACAATAAATCGCTGAGGGATTAGGATAATCGTTTGTTAGACAAGTTTTTTGTCATCCCACCAGGATTATTATATTGTATAATAAAGTTATATACAACTATTAACGTAAAACGTTTAAGTACTCAACGAATGCTGAGAATACTGACTGTTGAGTTACATAGGATAGAGGATAAATAACGGAAAGTCAATCTTTCCAAACAAAAGCCTCTTATTATTAGATATTAAGTACTTGGAACCCCTACCCTTAACGAGAAAGCTCTGCCAAATGACTTCTCATTTCTTTGCTTTGAGGGGGGGGGGGGGGGGGGCAATAAATGAAATGTACAGGCTATACGGCTTTTAAAATATAAGTCTGGTAAGCGAACTAAACTTTGCTGGTTTAGTTCTTGCTATATCGCTATCCGTGCCTGCTTCTCGTGTTTACGGGTGAATTAAGTTTATCAATAGTCATAAATGCAATGCTATTCAGAGGATATACTGCATTTAAAACATGACAAAGTCTGGTAAGCGAACTAAACTTTGCTAGTTTAGTTCTTGCTATATCGCTGTCCGTGGCTGCCTCGCGTGTTTACGGATGAATAAAGTAATGTCCTGTCTTCGCATCCACAGCTAACTGTCCTATACTGTCATAATCTTAACACAGATTCATTCGACATAGCTCCCCACGAGCTCAGTTCTTCATTTTTGCACTCGCACAACTGTGGACAACACAAGAGCAATGCCTCCATTGGTAGCAGTTACAATCAAGGGATAACTAACCTTAGGCTAGCCATATTACGGATGTTGGAACAACCGACTATATTCAGGGCAATTTTCTTTGTTCAGTGTAACGTTTAGACTGTCGTAGCATTCCTACGGAACAAAGATGGGATCAGATCTGCATCCTTAATGCAGTTAATCGAAAGGAGATACTTTCAGACGACGATAGTATTCAAAACCCACCATATTCCTTAACATAATAATGCATAATTAAGCTTATAATCTCTCTTGCCATTATCCTGCAGCAGAATTCCTTGGCGATAATTTATCCTCGTTAGAACGAGCGAGGGTTGTTACGATAATATGAGAAATCCTAGTCAGTTAGAGACCTGAACGACGCGATAGAGTACCGCTATTTCAGTAGTAGTAACACCTAGAAGGGTGAAGGTATTCTGGAAAGCGGAACTGAAGGCCCGGTCAGCAGCATCAGCCACCTAATAGACAGTGTTCAGTGCTGCACCACTATAATCTGCAAAATGACTCTGACGGTATGAAAATGTGGAGTACATTTTCAAAATATCAAATGATATAGTTGGAATAAAAATCCTATTTGCCTCCGTCTATCCAAAAGACATACGGAGTAGCTAGTAGTAGTTGGTTGAATTAGAATAAAGTAACTATAGTTAAAATCCTTTGTTACTGACTGGATAAATTTGGCTCTTTTCCTATCTGACGTTCATATAGCTGGCAGTCAGCCTAGTGTTGTGCACAAACACTATTATTATAAACTAGCGGTCCGCCCCGGCTTCGCTCGTGGTACTTACGTTTTCTCTACATAAAAACCATCCTCGTACTTCAAGGAATATAATAAAAGAATTATCGAAATCGGTTCAGCCGTTCTCGAGTTATGCGCTTACCAACACATTTTGCGATTCATTTTTATATATAGGAAGATAAGTCACGTTATGTAGTCCCGAGGCTTTCGGTATATAAGTTCTGATGTAAATCATAATTATATCTTAAAACCGAATTGATTAAAAGTAACGTACTTGGCTGTAGTAATTGCAGTTTTGGGACACAGATAAGCTCCTTATCATTTTAGTCTCTTAAGTTCAGTATATTTGTTTCCAGTACAGAGTTTATGACCTATCAGTTTTAAATAAATAATTCATGCATTGTACTGAAAGTACTAGCCATGTTTAGATTATGATTGGTGGCGTTGGCTCTAAACATTAATAGATACCGCACGGTTTGGTTTGATGTTAAAAATCTGTATTATAATTAAAACCGTTTACCTGTTTTGATATTTTATTACCTTATTCAAGGGGTGACCTTTTAAATTTATTTCTGACCCCAAAAGTAAGGACCAAGTTCTCTTTTTGTCCGCTTGTAGCAGGTTGGGTTAAAACTGTGTGAGTTGAGACAGGTGGTAATTCTATGTTAAGATGATTCAATTGTGCTTCTACAGAGTTCTAATTGAATAAATAAAGGTTTGAGTTTGAGGTATTTTTGCCTCGTCGGGATCAGCTGTTGCTTCATTTTGTAAGTAACATCTAAATGCGTAATTGAAAGTCGTTACTGGCGCTTTCGCAGATTTACGCTAAAGATAGTGAAAATTGTAGTAACTTTAACTTTTCAAGCCCAAAAGGTTAACTAAGGTACGCTTGAACCAATCTCATAAGTTCTAATACTTTTAATTATTATGATTAACTTTTTGGTTCTTATTTGATTAACTTTTCATCTGGGATTGTTAATATATTATATAATATAAAAATTTGTGTGATTTATTGGTAGGTATACTATCTGCACACCTTACTCTTTCAAATAAAGAAATAAGTAATTACTTATGTATTCAAATTCACATTGGCGTCCATATATTGTACACCAGGTGGGTAACAAACAGGTCTCAATGAAGTAAGCTTCAAATTACGGTCAAGTGTTTAATAGCTGTGTTTTACCTGAAAATAAAACACATATTAAATACTTACCTATATTTGAAGCTTACACTTAACGTCCACCTGTTGTGGATTTCGACTCAATGAAAAACATCCAGCGCCCGACATTATCGTGCGCCCCGCCACCTGGTGGAGAGGTGTGCGAGAGAGATAGCATATATACAACGGAAAGAGAGGGAAAAATAGGCGGAAAAAGCTAGGTGCCTTCTCAATGAAGTAAGCTTCAAATATAGGTAAGTATTTAATATGTGTTTTATTTTCAGGTAAAACACAGCTATTATCATTTAATGTAATAAATCAATAAAATAAGAATATGTTTTCCAATAATAATCTAAAAATGTTTATCAGTTTTCCTCTCTCTTAAATCCGGGAATGCTCATGTTCCCGGATATGATTCTTGAGATTGTTGATTATTTTTTTAGTGAATTTGTTTTGTTAAAAATGGCATGCTGATGATTATAATTAATATTATGGCATGCAAAACAACCAATCCTAACTCTTCTTACCTTTTGAATTCGGGGCTGAGAAAACTGAAAAGAAATAAAATTTAAAGATCTTTATTCATACACTTCTTCGTTTAATTATATATATTTAATTGAATTGAATACTGTTAATAGCCTCTATTGTTTACGAATAAAATAGTAACTGTTAAATTTTACAATATTTTCTTTAAGAAATCAGTTGAAATTATTTTCTTCGACAAAATTATGTTTTGCTTACCGATGAATACCTGAAACAAAGAAAAAAACATTTATGCTAGAAATAAAATAGTTCATTTTCTGACTTTTTCCATTCAGGACAGGAACCATCATCATTATTATTCCATTATATCATACTGTATAGAATTTAAGCAATCTTAGTCTACAAAAAATACACTTATTTCATAGTACAAAGGTTCAAAAAGAGTCTTTTGAATATTTTTTATGAAAAAACGTGGAAGATAAATGTATACTCACATAAAATTAGTATTGGGAGCATCGCCATCTGAAACGGAAATATAATTATTAATTAAATAACTAACTACATAGTATAAAACAAAGTCGCTTTCTCTGTCCCTATATCCCTATGTATGCTTAAATCTTTAAAACTACGCAACGGATTTTGATGCGGATTTTTTAAATAAATAGAGTGATTTCAGAGGAAGGTTTTAGTATGTAAGTTATTAGTCTTTAATAATTTAAGTCTAATTGTTATTTTCTCTTACAGAAACTCGTAATTACAATTTCATTTATTTTGTTAGTAATTCAAAAAAATCATAAACGAAATATCTACAAATAGTCTTGTGGAGATATCTGATTGTATATTGTAATTTGTATGTATTATAAATTTTACCAATTTTCATGAAATTTGGTATGGAGATATTTTGATACCCGAGAAAGGACATAGCCTACTTTTTATCCCGGGAAAATGACGCAATCCCGGAAATCCCACGGGAACGGGAACTATGCGGGTTTATTTTGACTGCGCGGGAAAAGCCGCGGGCGGACACCTCGTGTATATATAATATATTATAAATAATACAAACAATATACATAGATTCTCAATAGTAGAATATTGAGAATCTTTCCAATCGTTTCATTTTCAAAATAAAACGATTGTTGAAGCAGGTGATGGAGTAAATAATTGTCAAAGTATAAAGTAGTTTCACTTCAAAAAGTGTGAATTCAAAAACTAATACATATCTATTGTTAATTCATTGGTGGACTGTAACATTATTTTCGTTAACTTAAATTTACAAAAAAAAAGGTTTTTTAAAGTCGCTTAATAACGTCATTACATGTTTTAGGTGTCTATATTAGTAACTAGCCGCTCCGCGCGGTTTCACCCCCGTGGCTCCTCCCTGTTGGTCGTAACGTGATGCCTTCCTCGATAAATGAGCTATCTAACACCGAAAGAATTTTTTAAATCGGACCAGTCCCGAGATAAGCGCGTTCAAACAAACAAACTCTTCAGCTTTATAATTTTAGTAATAGATATAATAACAAAAGAACTCACAGTTATATTCCTTAACGATTCCATTATCATTGGTAACAACTTTGGTTCCACCACTTTGTACAACATTGCCATATTGGTCTCGTTTTACAGAACTAGAGGATGATATAGCTGCTCCATTAAAATTCGATCCTTGTCCAACCTGATTAATCAGGTCTTGTGGGGAAAATGGAGGTGCAGGGAAATTGGGGAAGATTAGAGGGGGGATATTCGGCATCACTATTTGAGGCATTTGTGGCATTTGCGGACGCTGAAAAATTAAGAAATGTGTATTGACATGATTTATAGTGAGATATTATGTAATAGTGAAGTGAAAAGGATCGGAATATGTCTTACCTGGAATGCCTGATTTCTGAAATATAAAGATTATATTATTAATTTGTGTAAGGGATTTATGAAAGCTCCAAAATATCAAATCTGGAATATAAAGTACAGTAATCTTATGTGTATGCTCCAAATTTAATATGAAACATTAAATAAAATAACCTTTTAGTATTTAAGTACCTAATATTCTATTTTATAACGGACACAAACAAAAAAACATGATTTCGATATGGTTTTAGCGTGGTTTTACCCAATAACAATTTATTATGAGATTTAAGAGCATTGAGGATGATTGTGTACAAGGAAAACTAATAAATAAGAATCCACAATATTTATCGCTTTTTAACCGACGTCCAAAAAACGGCTAACAGATCCTCAATATGTTGCAATAAAAAAATTTAAGTCCACGTCATATCAATACATACAATAGCTATATATATCACATTAATCCATACTAATATTATAAATGCGAAAGTAACTCTGTCTGTCTGTCTGTTACTCAATCACGCCTAAACTACTGAACCAATTTGCATGAAATATGGTATGGAGATATTTTGATACCCGAGAAAGGACATAGGCTACCTTTTATTGCGAAATATGTACCACGGGCGAAGCCGGGGCGGACCTCTTGTTGTAATATAATTTAACTATCGCGTATTTGGTAATACTAGGGTATGCAACATAATCTAGAAATTCGATATTGAATAATTATTTTTTTTATTATTGGGTAAAAATCTTCTGATAATACGGGATTCATCGCACTCGTATTTATAGATATAAGATCATAATATTAGCTACATTTTCCTTATTATGTTTGTAGTAAATTATTAAGGCAATAAAATCTCACCTTGCATAGTTGGCAAAGTTGTTTTGGTATTGGTTATTTGAATATGCAGTCGTAAAAGCTGAAAATAAGAACAAAATCGATTAGCCAGATTTAAATTAAATTATTTTTTATTGTTTCAAAGATTCTATCTAGATCAGCAAACATAATATTACAAAAGAAAGATGGACGCATTCATAGAGCATCGTTAAAAATGTAATACGAAGAAAGAATAAAGTAGTGGAAAAAAACAAACTTCATGCAACGTGTCAAAAGCCACTTACTAAAATATTATCCCTATCATAAACTTTCTCCATCAGTAAGTATTAAAATAATATTATAAACAATACATTCAATAAAATGAAAAAACTTACCATGCACTGATGCAATCGTTAAAAAACATAAGATATATTGGAACCCCATATTGACTCTTCGATTTGGACCGCTTATCGTATACTGAAAATATATAAAATAATATCTGGTTAAGTATCAACTGTTATTTAAAGTAAAACCTGAACAAACAGTGTAACTAATTGTTCGAGGAAACAGTGAAAACACGTTTGAAAAATGTATAGCAACAATGGAAATTTTTTGATGAAATAAAGGGTAATGGAATTGTTGTTGGATTTTCGGAATTAGCATGAATTTGGCTCTAGAAAATACTTGTAAACAACGCTCAAGCTTGTACATTGTGCATTGTCCGCGATGTGTACTTGGATCAATAATAATTTAAAAGAGATGTTATATGAACATGAAAAAAGTAACATAATTGCATAGAAGGGAAATAAAATTTAAGATAAGAAAATTATTTTATAATATCTACAAATGGATCTGAACATTAAAAGTGTGAATGCACGAGGAGCTTTTGATGAGCGTGATGTGACAATGGTCTAAATTATCATATTTCTTTATAGAACAAATCGTGTGAGATTTTAAAATAAGAGTATTTTTATGTATGAATAAATGAACAACGTCGTTAAAGTGGTATACACTATGCAAGTATGCAGTGCAATTAGTAATTGTGACACTTATGTCATTCACCTACAAGATGCGTCCTCCTGCGTCTTATCCCATAACTTTCAGATTCATTTTATAATGTCTCGACTATGTAATAACATAGTTCTCGTTTTATATTCAAAATCAATAACGATCAATAACGAAAATTAAATATGTAATTGAAGCACTGATATTATATTAAAAAATAACTACGTCAAGAAATGCGCATCCGAGGCAATCTACATAACAAGAAGATTAATAAAGTATACACAAGGAGGACATGGCGTGGGTTTTTTATGGGAACCTGTTTGTAATAGGTCAGAGGATTTTTATTTTTCAAACTATGAAAATATTTTGTAGGCACTGCATTTATTTGCGGGTTGGGTTCGATTTATAGATTTGTTTTTATGCACTGCATTTACCTCTTCAATTTTAGTTTATGTCTTAACCCTTTGTGAAATGTTCTTATCGACTTGTAGAAGATGCGATTTTAAGATGAAGTCTCGCTACCGTATTAGACCAGGGAATTACAGAAAATTAAACTCAAATAGAAAAGGTGATTTTAAATAGTCATCGATATCGATTTCAATTGGGAAATTCTCCTTTCTTTTTTCAGAGAATAGTCGGAAAAAATTTTTTGATTACCTCAGCTACATCGTGCCTTTTTATTTCAACATATATAGGATGATGTTTACAAAAATAAAATACATGTTTTCAAAGTAAGTGTATGAGATACATAGGAAATCATGATGGTGATTAACCTAAGAGCAATCAATTACAACTGGTCAATCAATTTTAATTGTCTATAATTTAATAAATGTTTTGCAGATATCTACATTTAGGAATGCGCTCATATGAAGAATGACTTCACATTTACACCGTTCATATATAGTTTCAAAAACTAGGTAACGATTATTTAAAAAAAAAATATTTTGTTGTTATTTATAGATAAGATAAACTCATGGAATTATATGTAGTATTGTCAACCATCCTTGATAATGTACTAAGTTTGAATTAAATCTGCCTGTTTTAAGTAGGTAAGAATCGAGTTTAAATACACACAAACACACAAGTGAAATTAATTGATACATAAATATGTGTTAAGAACAAAAAATATTGTTAGCTTTTTTAATCTTTGAGCTTTTTTAATGTTTCGGTTTTGTATAAACATTTGAAACTAAAAGAGAGCTTATACCAAATAGTAGGAAAGCTTTTTATGACGCATGAAGTGAACAAATAAAATTAACATATTATTTTGATAGCGACTAAGAATATAAATCATAAACATTTCATCTTAAACCAATTAAGGCACGCCTTTTTTAAATACCTACGTCATAATAATTGTTGTTGTGAATGAATGAACTTTATTTCCAACTTCCAAATTGTTGTTTCAATAATTGTTGAAGAATCTTTATCGATTCTTAAACTAAGAACCTAATATTATCTATGTAGCTACGATTGAAGAGCTATAAGAAGAGAAATATAAAGAAAGCAGAACGTTTAAATAACTTTAAACAAAAATAATATTTGGCATAATATATCGCATTGTGATTTTAATCAAATACCTACTGGATGAATTACTTTATTTAATCTCAATTAGTGATAAAATAAAATATGGACCTTATCGTCAGAGTACTACATGCAAAATATATTTAGTTAACTAAATACATGTGAGTAATTCAGGTTCAAGACGAAGTAATTAAATAATACGACCATAGGACCTATAGAGTCTAGGTATGCTTTGTACTTGACTTGCAAATTGTTTGTTTATAAATTTTATCAGTACATAAATTGAGTAATCTTTACATTAAGTAATGTAACAAATCCAGTAAAGTTCTTGTAAACAAAATGGTATTACAAGACACACGCAGGTTATCAACAATTGCATCCACATATTAATTTACTAGGTACCTATTACATAGAGGAAAATAGTAATAACTTACCAGTTTTTAAACAAAATATAAAACGGACGAGGAAAACGTCCAACTGTATAAAGATCACAAAACAAAGTGAGTAAACCGTGACTCGGGAATCGTAAAAAGGTTTTATGAAATAGATTTCAGATATAATATAATACTAGCATACCGCCCGCGACTTCGCCCGCTTTGTCTAAAACCTAATAAATAATAGGTTTACTGAAACCTTCCTCTTGAATCACTTTATCTATTAAAAAAAACGCTTCAAAATCCGTTGCGTAGTTTTAAAGATTTAAGCATAAAAAGGGACATAGGGACAGAAAAAGCGACTTTGTTTTATACCTACTATGTAGTGATGATAATATAAGCAATGCAAAATAATGAAAATATATAGAGCTCATCAAATATTCATAAACGTATTGTATATTATCTTTTTTAAGATGTAGGGTAAGTAGTTATACTTATTTTACAAGACACAGATTATATATAAGGACGAACCTGTCATTCGATACATAAATATGTGTTTGCTAAAAATAAAAATGCCTACTTACACAAATCAATAATTAAAGTTGAGAAAAAAATAATAGAGGTCTATCCATTTTTTCTAATCACTAACGTAGGTATATCAATAGGATAACTCATAACAACCTTTTTGTCAAGATATATTTTAATTTTCATGATTCAATACCTGAAAAAATCCTTCGTAATTTTTATTTCAATATTAGGAGAGCAGTAGAGTCGCTTTTTAATTTTTACCAAGATTCGCATATTCTTTCTTTGTATAAAACACCTAATAAAATAGTTTAAACTTTAAACAAAACAATATTTTATCATTATTTGTTCAGCTGAAAAGTCAAATAGTCACGTTAAAATTGTTTTTATTAGAATGCTTTTATATCTTGGACGTGCATACGGTGCATATGCACGTATACTTACCTAGTTACATATTAATAAGTTTTTACTTTCAACCTTTCCACTTCAACAATCTATATACCTAATATGTATACCAAAATGTATATGTGATATAAATTATCTTTATACTTTCGGTTGCATTTTTAACCGACCTCAAAAAGGGTGGTTCTATGACAACTGCATATATTTTTTAGTGTATTAAATGTGTTGTTAGCAATTTTCATCAATTTGTAAATCGTACTTTGATAGAATTTTTTCATCACTTATGAAAAATGCCTACACTACCATCTAAAATTATTGAAAAAAATAAGATACAACATTAAAAATAAGACGCCTTGAATAAATAAAAAGCAACGAGACGCGTATAAGTAAACAGCTCTAATTTTGAAAAGGAGTCATATATTTATCATCCCAAAACTAGTTCGTCCGAAATAGTACCACCACACCCCGGACACTTCATACAAAATTTATTATCGTTTTGACAGTCACGCTGTAGAGATTGTAAATGTGTGTGTTAACGCTTTATGGTTGCCACATTTGTGACTAGCGTAAAAAAATCGCGTTTTTCTGATGAAATACATTCGTAAACAGCACAATATCTAACATTTTCTACGAAAACCGATAATCACAAATCCAAAATAATAAAATTACTTTACTTAAGTCAATTTGATTAATGTTGTCAATCTTCGTTGCGTATCGTCCTTGCAGAAAAATGCGGACCATTTATAGCCTGATCGTGCGGGGTGAGGTAAGTGTTTAATTTTGGCGGGAGGCGGAGAGTGTCCGTTCTGTAGCGTTTAGCTACTACATATTATGTATTCTATGGTACCACTACCTCACAAGTAGGATACAAGCGGGAACTCATTAAAATTTAAAACTCAAACTCAAACATTCATTTATTCAATTAGACTATTATTTAGTATCGTCGAACCGCCAAAAAATGTATAATGCTACCTATCAAGGACTAAAAACTAAATTCGCTTATATTCGTTTATCTTTTCTTATATTAATATTTAATATAGTATCTATAGTCATAAGGAAATAGCAAGCTTTCTCATTTTATTTAAATACTAGCTTTCCGCCCGCGGCTTCGCCCGCGTTTTCAAAGAAAAACCCGTTCCCGTAGGATTTCCGGGATAAAACCTATCCTATGTCCTTTCTCGGGTATAAAAATATCTCTAAACCAAATTTCATGCATATTGGTTCAGTAGTTAAGGCGTGATTGAGTAACAGACAGACAGACAGAGTTACTTTCGCATTTATAATATTAGTATGGACTAAGTTGGTGTTTTTAGGGTTCCGTAGCCAAAATGGCAAAAACGGAACCCTTATAGTTTCGTCATGTCCGTCTGTCCGTCTGTCCGTCTGTCCGTCTGTCACAGCCGATTTACTCGGAAACTATAAGTACTACAGTGATGAAATTTGATGGGAATATGTGTTGTATGAACCGCTACAAAAATATGACACTAAATAGTAAAAAAAAGAATTGGGGGTGGGGCCCCCCATACATGTAACTGAGGGATGAAATTTTTTTTTTCGATGTACATACCCGTGTGGGGTATCAATGGAAAGGTCTTTTAAAATGATATAAAGTTTTCTAAAAAACATTTTTCTTAAAGTGAACGGTTTTTGAGATATCAGCTCTCAAAGTCGTAAAAAGTATGTCCCCCCCCCTCTATTTTTATAACTACGGGGTATAAAATTCTAAAAAAAATAGAGGTGATGCATGCTAATTAACTCTTTCAACGATTTTTGGTTTGATCAAAGTATCTCTTATAGTTTTTGAGATAGGTTGATTTAACTGTAATTTATTATATTTGCTGCTACGGAACCCTTTGTGCGCGAGCCCGACTCGCACTTGGCCGGTTTTATTTATAAGTCAAGTCTGAGTTCAAACTGCGACCTCTCATGGTGAAAAATTAGTAGATACACATATCAATAATTGCAAAGCTCTCTTTTATAAACATACGTAAATAATTTATTAAAAAAAAATCGAAATATCCCAATATAATAGATACTTTTGTAGAGGTCATTACCTATTTATAAATAATAGTCATCAGTGATCTGCCCATTTATCAATAATAATAATTACCTCCATGTATACTCAGAGGACTTTTATATTATAATCAGATCATTACGCTGAAGAATTATTGGGAATGTGAGAGTACAAATACTTATAAGTTATTTCAACTTCTACAACAACTTACCAAGTTTGGACTCAATGCTATCACTTCAGGAATTCAAAGAATTTACTATTTTATTCCTCAGCTACAAAGAGAAACTAGTAAAGTACCTCGGTACTTATTGCAGTTATTCAGAAGTTCAATAATTTAATCAGTGATGGTCAATATATTTTTTAAATTAATGATGGTATATATAAATAATATTGTTAAAAATGTATAACTGTGGTCTTTATTCTGTAAGCATGGACAGGTTTGAAAATAAAACCTGTTTAAAAATTAAAATTAATTTAAATTTGAAAAACTTTTATTACAAGTTTTGGAGATCATTATAATTTAATGTTCACGTATTACCCAACAGTAGGTTATGTTTAACTCATTTAAGTTTATTCTTTAAATCTATTGTTTGTGTTGTAAAAAATTAAAAAGGTGTTTGTGCTTTCAATGTGATCATGGCTACGTAAATAACCTATATAATTAACATTGATTAATTAATTATTCATAACACCATTGAAACGTTGCATGCGACACAAATTAAACTTAATAATCAATATATATTCAAAATATGAACTCTTCTAAAACCCATTTCATTATAAATACAGTAAACTAGTTTAAACTATAAAAATTCAATAAATTAAAAATTTTATTAATAACGGATTACCAAAACATCTTTCTACATAACCAGTAGCGACACATTTTCAACAACGTGACCAATTTATCTTTAAATAATATACACTGATGCTTCTGTTGGGAAAGCACAAACTGTCCAGGAACAAAACGGTCAATGAAAGCGAAAGTTATTCAAATATGTGAATAAGTAATTGATACAGTGTATACGAGTACATTGTCACATATACGTGTAACTGCGACCGTGACACAAGACGTGCGACCCCGGATCAAAGCGAGACTGTTACTTAATAATGAGGGTTGTCACTGTGGACTTTTATTTGTAGTATTTGACCATTGTTTACACAAAGAAAGCTAACGAATACACACAACAACAAACACTTTTTATTGATGCTGATTTGTTTCTAACTTGCTAGTGAGCATACTTAAAAAAACAAACTTCGAAAAAAAAATTATACACTCTAAAAATACACTGAAATAAATACTTACAATATTACTATATGGTTATATGAAATTATTAACATAATTTACTGCAGCCTTGTTCTGATACTACCTACGCACCGACCAATATACCTACCATACTGTTTATTCTTTACTTTTCTTATTGATGGCAACCCTACGTTCTTTAAGTAATCCATACGTTTGACATTGCCGATTAATTCCAATCCAAAACGTAACACTAAAATATCGTGAACCTTTTTAATTCTTTACTTTTTGTTTATGTTGGTGCCTTTTTACAGGTAAAACCTACGTAACACCTATCCCAAATTTAAAAATAATATCAATATTATGATAATCATCAAATTAGGAAAATAATTTAGGTTTTTAAATTCAAAAAAAAATTCAAAATTCTTTATTTGGAACAATAAAAACACACAATACAAAAAACTTTATAATGAACGATGGCACCTATAAAAGCTTAAAAAAGCTGTGGCACAGGTGCCAACGCCCACCTCCATACATTAGAAGTTCCAGTGACTAACATTTTTACATTAACAATTCCAAAAGAAAAACACAAGAAAACAATAAGTAAGACGATTACACAAATTTAAAAAGACATAAATTATCTTAGTCGAATGATGATTGTTTAACAACAGCCCGAGATAAAATCACAGCTAAGGATGCATATTCTGTCCCCAATGACCTTTATTAGGGTTTTAGTCCGAAGCGACTCAAAGAATAAGCTATAAAAAGAATGCATTAGTTCATATGTGATGTTATATTTAGAAGCCAAATAAATTAGGCTCCTTTAAAATATTTTGAGTTTATGCTTCAAACAAGTACTGTATGCTGTAATGTTATGCCACAAACCTTTGCAATTTGAAACAACTCACTAGGATTTAACTGAAAGTTCTTTGGTGACTCAATTATTAAATATGCAAGCCATACACGGATGTGACGTTGGGCATCGAATCTCAGAGACTTTCCTTCGCACTTTGAGTCAAAATGGATGACGTACATTTCTGAGTATATAGATGAATGATTTTAATTGTTAGTTACCTTTCTAACTTTGCGAAACAATGTTAGATATAAAATAAAATAACAGAATATTGAGGGCAAATTAACGCGAAATATGACGCACTATCTCTACATATTTTGAACATTTGAACACGAAATGTTTATTAAAAGTAAACAAGTTGTTTATTGTATAAATTTATTCATAGACCGCAAAAAAGTTATGATATCTTCACGATAAGTACATAGTAATTCTATATTGTGTATTTTTCTTATGTAGACATAGGTTCATAAGGAAAGTATCAGAAAATTAGAATTTTACTAAACAGGTCGTGATAGAAGAACCTTAATTGTGACCTAGCTTTGAATGTCCATGAATAATTTCAAGATCTTTTTTACTATACTGGACACTAGAATTGAGGTCAATTTATGATCTAATTACGATCGATTATTGACGATTATTGAATTCTCATTACCTAATCCTTTATTGGGTCTGAAAACGCGATGATTCTTCTGAATATTTATTTGTCTTTATAGTGTTTAAACAAAGAACTTATCATTTCTATTCTATTTTGATTTAATTTTGATTAAAAAACCGTACATACTTCATAACCTAAAATTTTATAATATGAAATTGGACCTAAA
Source organism: Colias eurytheme (assembly GCA_907164685.1). NCBI lineage: Eukaryota > Metazoa > Arthropoda > Insecta > Lepidoptera > Pieridae > Colias > Colias eurytheme. Next base: position 14,768 of record CAJQZN010032923.1, read on the forward strand.
ACGCATATTGAATCGAATCGAGCGTCGAACAAAACAAACAGTCATGTTATTCGAGCCTAATGAAGATTATTATCTACAAGGCTTATAGTTAATAATCTTATATTATTTTTCTAAATAATACATATTTTATGTACTAATGAATTATGATGATGCAAAAGAGTTTCTAGAAAATCTCTGCAGTTGCATAAATGAATGTTTTAGTTTGAAACTTATTTTTGTACAATTTACATAATATTTAAATGGAAATGTTATTTCTTGCCTTTGTATACTTTGTAACAAGAGTCTATCTTTGTTATCGAGTTTCCTGCCAATTCTTCTCGTAGGTATGCTATAATCTGATTATCACTTCAAATCAGTGTTATGCAAAAATAAGGCTTTATATGAAAAACCTTGTGTATATTAAAATAACACTTTTTACTTGAACACTAGATAGCCCGGTGAACTTCGTATCGCCTACGTACATCTGTGAAAAACATTTTCCTTTACTTAAGTATCTATTATTTATTTATATTTCTCAAATTTTCCCTTATTATCATCACAGACTAATAATAATATACTACGTATACAATTATCATCACTTCACTTCATAGTATAAAACAAAGTCGCTTTCTGTGTCCTTATATCTCTATGTATGCTTAAATCTTTAAAAATACGCACGGCTTTTGATGCGGTTTTTTTAAATAGTTAGAGTGATTCTCGAGGAAGGTTTTAGAATATAATTTATTAGGTTTTTGACCAAGCGGGCGAAGCCGCGGGCGGAATGCTAGACTCTAGTATATAATAATCTAACAGCAATTGATTTTATATACGTAGTTGATTAATTATGAACCATTTAACAATTATTATAAATTAAAATTATTGGACGGCGTCTCCTAGGAAAATCTTACAAATAACATGTTTGACACCACATGACCCTTTTAACCGAATCATGTGATTCTAAAATGTTTCAAATGCTAATCAAATCTTTTATCGATTTTAATTTCTAAAAAAAAAATATTCTGGACTGGTTTTGAGACGAGTTATTTCTCGGCTTTAGGCAATAAGAGGTGCTAATTTATAGATTAACAGCATTTGCATTCCTGTGTGTTCAGTTTGAAGATACAAACGTCGGAATAACTGTGATTTGTAAACAAAAATTGTGAAATTTTTAACTAGTTTTAAAGTTTATTTTTAAGTTATTTGATCTAAGCAAAGAAGTTTAGCTCATTGGTAAAAATTTGCGTCGTGTCTTCAAAATAACTCAAATACAATCAGGTGGACATAAACACAAAATCAACTCATTGTGGACATTATCCAAACAGCACTTATATAAGCTAAAACGAAAACTACGTAAACTCACATTGCGCAACACAATGTAGCACGCGGATTTCCCAATCCCGATCATCATTTTCCGGATCTTCGGAACAACAACATAGCTGTAAAAGGATAGCTAATGAGTCCAAGACGTGGGTGTTACATACGAAGTGGGGATAAGTAGTGGCCAGGACATCGGCACAAGCCGCCGCAGTGGGTTTTCTGAAGGCTGCGGCACGAGCCGCATGCCAACACCGGCGGTGACCTCGTGCGACCCTATTAATACTACAAACGACTTGGACGGAACATAGTAGCCACGGATCAACCATGAAGCTGATTTGCGCGTGCCTCTGCCTCTCGGTCGCGGTGGGATTGGCCCGGGCCGCCCCGGCCAACGGTTTCGTGTTCCCAGATGAGCGGCGGGATAGAAAATTGGAGCCTATCATCACACCACCGGTTTTACCGGTTCTGGAGCATTTGGAACGAGATCCCACTACATTGGGAATAAGTGATAGAGCGAATCAAGTGAAACCGAAGTTCGGGGGAGGTTTCAACGTGAGGCCGACAGGGAATGGAGGGCTGTCAGCTAGTATTAGCAGCAGTGCTAGTGGTGCTGGGTTGAGTCATTCAGCCTCACAGTCATTTTCATTTGGATTTAATGAAGGTTTCAGTACTTCCCACTCTGCCAGCCAGTCCTCATCGTTTAATGGATTTGGAAGGTATACGCTTTTTATTTTTAATAAGTAATAACATAACATAATAAAATTATACTATAAAAATAAATATTAAAAAGGATTACTTATGTACATTTTGTATAATTGAGATATAAATTGGTATAAATAATAACTAAACATACATTTGCTGAACATCTAGTATAAAATGTGTCTAATTCAGAAATGTTATCTTTCAGCGGATTCAGCGGTAGCCAAGCGAGCAGCCAAGCCGCATCGTTCAGCGGCGCAGGCGCTTCAGTATCCGGCGCATCATCCTCTGCGGCTTCCCTAGGAGGCTTCGGGGGCGGTAGTCAGAGCGCTTCATCTGCTTTTGGATTTAACTCATTAAATGGCTTCCAGTCAGAGGTGAGTTTCATGTAGGTACTAATGTTACAGTTCTCATAAAAATAAAATCACGCTGTAACATG